>VZUI01035502.1:0-116675 GCA_013401135.1 Cettia cetti | reverse complement strand
TTCCTTCCTTCCTTCCTTCCTTCCTTCCTTCCTTCCTTCCCTCCCTCCCTCCCTCCCTCCCTCCCTCCCTCCCTTTCCTCCCTTTCCTCCCTTTCCTCCCTTTCCTCCCTCCCTCCCACCTTTTCCTCCATTTCTTTTTTTATCTGTAAATAAGATGATGCTTGTGCTCCAATCTGTGCCAAGACACTTTTCTTCTTCAAATCTTGCCAGTTTAAGAGTCTGAAGGTTGGGGAGAGCTAGGGGGAAAAACAAGAAGTCTCAGGAGCTGTAGGAATTTTGGTATTGTTATTTTCCTTTGTAAGATGAAAGGGATTTTCTGTAGCCTGAAACTGCTGGATGTTCTTCTTACTTTGCAGAGTTATTTTATTTTGTTATTGATATTGTGTAGGAGACCATCACTCTTTCTGTGAAAGGCCTAACTTCTCAGGATGCTGGGACCACTTTGTTAAGGTTGCTTTCTGTCCTTCTCTTACAGAAAAAGAAAAAAAATAAAAGCTGTCAGATAATTCCACTGAGAAACAGATGAATATTACCAACTGAATTCAGTTCATTACTCCACAAATTCTGCATTCCATGTTCTAGTATTGGAACCAGCAAATGCTGACAGGACAAGAGGAAATGGCTTCAAGCAGTGCCAAGGGAGGTTTAGATTGAATACAGAAAAAAAATCATCAACAAAAGGGTTATCCATCCCTGGAACAGGCTGCCCAGGGTATGAGTCTCCATCCCTGGAGATATTTAAAAGACATGTAGACATGGTGCTTAAGGGCATGGTTTATTGGTGGACTAAACCCAGCAGTGCTGGGTTAACAGCTGGACTAATTGATCTTAAAGGTCTTTCCCAACCTAATTCTATGATTTTATGGAAAAAAAAATTGCCTAAAATAGTTATTCTGCTTTGCAATGGGATAATTTCTTTGACAAAGATGTTTTCAGGGCATTTGCACAACCATATTTTGGTGCTGCATATCTCTGAAACATATCTTGGGTACTTCCCATTCAACCTGGACTTTGGGTATTAAAAGCATGTGGATGTTTAGTTCAGAATAACACAGATTGGAATGGCTGTTCACCTTGGAGACAGTGAAAGGCATCCCAGTCCTGTAGGAGGGAATGTGGCTGTGAATCCTCACTGGAGAGAAGGTGTTTTGGTTTAGTGTTTTGGTTTAGTGTTTACCCAGAGAAAGAGAGGGAGGTTGGGGTTCTTTTATGTTCTCTGTATGTTCCTGACAATCAATAAATGTTCAAAGTAATGATGTTCAACTGCACTGGAAGTGCATTTCTGCAGGGGTGGAAAAAGTTGGTGATGTCAGTATGCAGCAATGTATTTGAAAAGACTTCCCTTTGAGGGCCAAGGAATTCTACCACAAGTGCTGATCACTGAAATTAATTTCCCCTACACAGCACATATGCTGCAAAATTTCACTTGTCTTTTCTGCTTTTTTCCTAATGGTTTTCTGTGAAAGCAATGGAAAAATGTAGTTGTGTGATGCTCTGGCGTCTTCCTCTTTTCTGCAGTAAATATTTTTAGCAGAATTTAACCGTCCTTTCTGATTAAATCTTAGCTTCTCTTCTGCAGCACTTCTACTTATTTAAAGCTGTTTGTGGAGCACATAGGGATGAAAGGCTGAAGGCCTAATCAAATGCATGAGAAGCCTTATTTCTATGGGGATTTTGCTATGAATTAGTGGGCTTATATTATTCTCTGCAGTGCTCAAAAAAGCAGTGTCTTCTGTACTGTGACTTCAGAATGTAGGAGTCCTTCAACTTTGTTAACATCCTAAAGATGCATAACACCTCTTCCTTTGAGCTGATGGATTCTGTGAATCAAGGATATGAGACGTGCTTAGGGAAGCTTTAAGTGATGGAAAAATTATGACTTCTGCTTCTGATCAAAGCAGAACAAAGCATGTGGCTGCTCCTCTCTCTCTGTTACTTCAGTCTCCTTACAATCAGGGAGATCTCCAGAGGAGAAGGTACCAAGAACTGTAATAGCTAGGAAAAGAGAAGGAGCCCTGAGTGAAAATAACATCCTTGAATTCAGCTATCTATCTAAAATTTAGGCAGAATTAGCAGGTCCAGGTTCTTCTGTGTGTAATAAGAGGTTGTGGTATTTCCTTACTACAGTCTGGCAGCTGTGAGCTCAGTTACTTTCCCAAGGACTGCTCATCCAAAAGCAGGGTTAAGTCCTGAGGAAGAAAAGCAGATGCAAACCAGTAACAGGCTGGAGTTTCCTTCTAGCTGTAATATGTTAATGGCAGAAATATGTATCTAAAAAAAGAAAAAACTTGAATTTGAAATGAGAGTGAGGTGATGAACTGTACAGCTGTAACAGGGTTGCCAGTAACTTTGTAATGATAAGGATTATTGATTAGCAGGAGAAAGTTTATTCCATCTGACTCTCAGAGAGGCAGTGCCTGCCTGAGAGCTGGGGCTGTGACACAGGGGAGCTGTGTATGGCTGTATTTATTTTTTTTTTTAATTAATGATACTTTCTTCTTCTCTGAGCACCATGGAAACTCTTCAATGTGAACACATGGTGCTGCTGACATCTGCATTTGCAAACCATGCTGGTGGAAAATGCATGGACCAAGTACAAATGTACAGGATTTACATCATAGCCCAGAACAGGAAACAGAGGCACTCAAAAACCCTGCAATGGAGAAAGTGCCAGTCTGACTCAATAACAGACTCCTCTCAGCCATTTCATATACAATGATTTTCTCTCTACAGAAATGTTATAACCTGTATTTGATTTCTCTACAGAATAGCATCATTTTAATTATATCAAAATAAAATTCTGATTTGTAATTCTACCCAGTCCATCTAATCTATCTAATTCAAGGAATCTGTACTGAAGAAAAACTGGAGCAATATAGTGGCAAATCGTTCCTGATAAAAAGGATGCATCTCATTTAAATCAAAATAATTTAAACCAGCAAACCAGAAATCTGCATTTAAATAAATTATTTGACTCTTGATTTGTATTTGCACTTTTTTTTCTCCTTGAAAAATACCAGGCTTTCATTGGTATGCAACCGTCTTGCTGTGATTATTACAGCTAAATAAAACCCCTTACACTGTAACCCCTTACACTATACCAAGATTTTTTTTTTTTTTTTTAGGAGTGTGTGTACAAATATCTTGCAGGAGATCTGTATGGATCTACATCACTTAT
Source organism: Cettia cetti (assembly GCA_013401135.1). Lineage (NCBI taxonomy): Eukaryota > Metazoa > Chordata > Aves > Passeriformes > Sylviidae > Cettia > Cettia cetti. The sequence goes on along the minus strand of VZUI01035502.1, from coordinate 113,497 downwards.
CATGCATTTACTCCCTTGGGCTCTTATTTACTGAGTGGTTTGTTTTTCTGCCCAGGATTTGCCCAGGACTGGCTGTGTTTGCCCCTGGCTTGCTTTGGCCGCTTGGGTTGGTGATAGCTCTGCCCTTCCAGGCTTTAAAGCAGGGATGGTCCATGCCCCTCCCCTGCCCCATCCAGAGCTGGGGCCTTGGGTGAGCAGTGGGTGCCTTCTGGAGAAGGCAGGACACACTGCTGGGGAGGCAAGTGCTCCCTGCACTTCCACAGGGCTGGTGGATGCTCTCTGGTGGCACCACCACCATCAGCATTTGGCCGTGCTCTCACACCCTGCTCCCTGTCCAGGTGCTCAGCCATGACATCCATCATGTGCAGCCTAAGCAATCCTTCTTAGATTTCCTTTGGAAAATCCATTTCTCAATAGATTACATCCTGCTGGGCCTGAAATGGCGGTGCAGGCCTTTTGTTTCGTCTCAAACACAATTTTATACAACTATTGCCAAAGCAGCATCAGGGTCTCCCTTAGCTGCATTTTAACCTCCAGAGCTCCCAGCACTGCCTGACACACTCACAGGCAGGGTCCCTCAGCCTGACACCCTCCTGGCTGGAGCAGCAGGCAGAGCATCCCCGGGGGATGAAGGCAGCCCGTGCCCGTGGGGGCGATGGGGGCGGCGGGCGCTGCACCCTGACGCACGCCCCGCGAGGAAGCCGTGGGCGGTGTGAGGTGACTTATGAGGCTGAGCGGCCTCCCAGCACCAAGACTTCCCCTTGCACCCTGCCAGGGAGTGTTTCAGCAGCCTGTGACAGCAGCCAGGCACCCATGGCCTGGCACTGAGCCCCCTGCCTCCTCCTGCCTCAGGGGCGGCCTCGGTGCTGCTCCACCAGGGAAACGACAGGTACCAGGGGAGGGAAGTGGGGCAGGTTGGGCTTGTGTTCGGGGTTTTTGGTGGTGGCAGCAGGCAGGAAGGAGAGGGACACAGTGGAGGGTGCTGTGACTCCTCAGGCTCCGTTTCCCTAACCATATTCCCCTCTCCTCCCAGCCCAGGAGCTATAGGAAGATGATGTGCCTGCCTTCCTCCCCACCGGCGCCGGCGTTGAGGATGTGGCTGGGGCTGGGGCTCCTTGTGCTGCTCTGCCTTGGAATAGGTAAGCAGGAGCCAGAATGGGAGTGTGGGAAGGAGCTGGGTACCAGCAGCAGCACCCTTGTGATGGTCAGCAGGGGCTGGTGGCTCTCAGGACACTCCTGGTGCCTTCTGCCAGGGGTGAGCCCAGGCCAGGGTTTGGGGTGGCTGATGCTTCACTGAGGAGCCCTCAGTTCCCAGCTTCCCAGGCCCGTTGCACCAGGCTGCTGGCTCCCAGAGAGGCATGGTGACTTCCCATCCCAGCCAGGGTGAGAGAAATGAGGGTGTTTTTGGTCAGCTGGGGTCTGTGGGGAGCACATAGCACAGCCCCTTGCGCTTTGGCCTCAGTGGCGGGGTGGTTTCTGCAGCTTTTTGGGTGGTTAAAAGTGTGTGCGTGGTGAAAAAGAAAGAGAAAGGTGGCAGCTCAGAGTGCTCTGCCCCTCCTGGGTAGCTCAGCACAACACAAATCCCCATTGAAGTTGTGCCTGTGCTGTGTCCTATCCTTTTCTGAGGACTTGCCACAAAGCTCACACAACAACACAAATCCCCATTGAAGTTGTGCCTGTGCTGTGTCCTATCCTTTTCTGAGGACTTGCCACAAAGCTCACACAGATCTCTCCTCACCTCAACAAGCTTGGGATGTCTTCTCAGATGTGTGAAATGTTAACCTGGAAACCACACAAAATTCACTTCTGAGCTGGAGTTTGTTGTGGCTGCAAAATTAGTTGTGTTTATTGTAAATTTTAGTGTTTCACTGCAGCTGACGATACTCTGGAGCAAACCTGGGCTGAACTGAGGCTTTAGTTAAAAATCAAGCGAAGCAAAATTAGGAGCTTTTCATGCTGCTCTTGTGAAACTGGGAGATATTTGATGCTGAGTTTCATTTTGAGTTTCAGTCCCAGAATTTTAAGATAAAACTTGGAGAATTTAGCAGGCAATGAATTGCAGAGCTCACTTGTAAAGAAAACAATGACCTCAAATGTTGCTCTGGGATCTCTGCTCTTCTGTCTTTCCCTCACTCCTTCCCCTACCTCTGTGCTTGCAAAGCACTTGTCAAGCACAAATATATTTTGCTTGTATTTGCATCAGGCAAACAATCTATCATGAGCAGAGCTGTTTCTCTCTCAGTACTTTGAGAGCTTGTGGTATGTTAATAATGTAATTACTAGCCTGTGGTAATTTGCCAGTCATGTAATTTCTCTGAAAATGATTCTGGTTCCTTGGCTGAAGGCTGTATGGTTAAATGCATAGTTTGATGCATCCACTACTAGAAACAGGATTTTGACAATAGAAAACTAAATGTTTGATGCATCCACTACTAGAAATAGGATTTTGACAATAGAAAACTAAATGTTTGACTAGTTGTCTACTTTTGGGGAACAATTTTAAGATGCTTCTCAAGCAACAAGTCACTGGAAGTCCCAGTGAGCTCCCCTCAGGAGCAAGGGCTTGGCAGATCAATAAGAGCAGGACAGCTGATGCACTTACTTCTCTCTCTGTATGCACTCACACACACTCTGAACCCTTTCTCTCTGAGGATCAGCATTCCTACATTAGTGCTCCTTGAAAATACGTGGTGCAGTACCCACAAAGGACTGGGTTTTAAAAGCTTTCCTGCTGCTTGTGGGTGATGCCTTCTCAGCATTGCTGACAGGGACCACAAGGACTGAGTTCTGACCTTGTTGTGTCGAAATAGTGGAGGCCTGGGTGTCTGCCCTCACCCTGGCAGTGACTTCCCACACAATATTGAGCAAGTCACCACAGCCAGCATTTACAGGACTGACCCCACATGGGACTCGTGACCACACCAAGGCAGTCAGGCCTGGCTCCCAAAACCCGTGTCCCTTGCTTGGCCCAGGTGTCCTGATGCTGGCACAGCTCCCTGATGTAGCACTTCAAAAGGTCAGGTGGCATTCTAGGATGGGAAACAGGTGAATTCTGGAAAGCCCATGTGAGTGAAATAGTTACAGAGGGGATGCCAGGCTGAATTTTCGCACTTTAGCAGTGGAAGGCATTAATGGGGGGCTTAATTAAAAGGGATTTGAAAGTTGTCTTTCATAGGAAAGGTTGAAGGTTGAAGGTTGTCTTTCATAGGAATTTTGTGTATGTATAAGCTATAAGGAATTTCATATATGTGCAAGACCCATTTATTTTCCTTTGAATTGAATTTTGCTACTCTGACGTCCACCTGAGGTGCCCACTGAAATGCCAGTGTAATTTAGAGCTGCTTCTGGGATGCCATCTGCTGCTGGAGACACTGATGTCCATGAAGAACACCCCATTGTCTCAGCACAAAGTGGCAGAACAGCCTTGGTTATAGCACAATTAATTTTTTTATTATTTATGATCTGAATGCACTGCTGGTATCCCCATAGGCTTGATTTTGTCCTGCCATTGCACCTTCACACCTACCTACAAACTGTAGGATGTTCTCAGATCCAGTTTGTTATCCTAGAAAAATATAGCTTGAAGTCATTCAGTATGACCTTACCCTTCCCTGTGTGCAAAAAAATCATAGGCACTGACTTCAGGGACCCAGCAAGCCCAGCTTTATGTCCATGGAGTATTTTCAAACTTCCCTGGAGTCTTTTCTTGGGACCACTTAGCCCTTGGTTTCTTCCCAGGGGGGGAATTTTTTGAGAATTTTTGAAGAAAATTCCCTACAGCTTTTCTAAGTTGCTGGAGAGTTGGGAAGGGAGGGGGAATATCCACTTCTGTGAGCCAGCACTGGCTCACAAGTAACTCATTCCGGGAATCCCCTTAAAGAGCTCGGAGTGGAGCTGGGTTTCACAAAGGGATGATAAGGGCTGGGAAAGATTCCCTGTTTTGTGGCCACCCCTAAATACTGAAGTGTCTAGCAATGAAGCTTTAGGTGCTTAGTGTCTAATTTCTGTGCCAGCTCTGGTATGGGTTGTGCTGGGGCAGATTTCAGGGCAGAGATGGCAGAAATTTTTCTTTATATACCGGATTTGCCCACTTGATCACTGGATGCAAATTGAGTTTCTGACTTATTCCTCTTCATGCCTTCAGCTGTTGTTTTAATTTCTTTAATTTCTTTTTTTTTTCGGATGAGTTTCTGTCTCCTGTTTCCAGAGATGATTTCCAACTTCTGTTTTCAGACATGGTGGAAAAAGAAGTCTTTCAAAAAGAAGGGCAGCAGATCTAAGGAACTCCTTTTTTCTGTCTGTCAGTCTATCCAGAGTGAAACGTGCTGTAGGAGCTTGTCTGGAGAAACAGAAACCCAGCTAAAGCCTACTGCTTTTTGCTTATGGAGACTATTTTCCTGCTTCTGTTGAGTGCTTCTTAAGGACTTCTTAAGAAAGAAGTCCTTAATAAAATAAACTCTTTAGAAAAAGACCCCACAGAAAATTAAACTTAGACCAGCTACATTTTTACACACAAAATACAGCTAAAAGCTTAAATGCCAAGTTTGTAAGGCTATGGGTCAAATGTTCCTTTCACCCACATGATTTCCTTTTTCCAGTTAGAGCAGAATGAACCCAGATAGCTCCAGTGGCCTCAAGTTGCTTTGACTGCAACAGCTTTTTTGCATTTCCTGGACCTCTGGGACATTTGTATCCTTTTTTGCAGTGTGCATGTTGGACATTCCTGCATTTAAACATGCAAAGTTTGGAGTGGGTGCTTTTACTAATTGTGGTAAATTACCAGCAGAAGATGCCACCCTTACGCCCTCACACCTTTCCTGCTCATCACTGCCTTGATTCTGAGTTCCAGATATGTTTTAAGGGGGGTAATTAATCTGACATAAATGACTGATGTTATCCCTCTGCCTCTCTTGTGGTGAGTTAGTTTTTTTCAGAGCCAGTTTGCTTTTACACCTGTGCTGTACACCCTGGAGGGGGATGGATGCAGACAGGAGTCACAGTTGAGGGGTACAAACAGGTCATTGCCACCAAAAGATGCAATCCTTCTCCTCTGTCTATGTGATCCTCCTCTTCTTTGCACATGTCTGATCCCTGGATGATCTACTTCACCTTCCAGCTTAGCAGAAAGATTCCTTTTTTTCTTTTTTTTTTTTTCTTTTTTTTTAAGACTGGTATATTGAACCAGACTCTGGAGAGCCCTGTAAGGGGGAACACTTGGGATTGGAAGGGAAAGGGGACACAGATCCCCTCTGCTTGCATGGGGAAGGCATGAAATCAGTGTGAATTTGTTGTCTGGCTGCAACCCAAGGTTGTGCTGGGATGGGGGAGAAATTCCACATTCAGTAAAATTCTCATAGAATTACAGAGTTTGTGTTGGAAGGGATCTTGAAGCTTAATTTGTTCTGACCTCCCTGCTGTGGCCACTTCCACTAGACCAGGTGCCTCAGAGTCCCATCCAAACTGGCCTTGAAGACCTTCAGGGCTGGGGCATCCATACCTTCCCTGGGCAACCTGAATCAGCACCTCACCCCCCTCACAATAAATAATTTCTTCCTAATAGCTGATCTAAACCTTCCCTCTTTCAGCTTGAGGCCATTCTCCCTTGCCCTATTTCTACATGCCCTTGTGAAAACCCCCTCTCCAGCCTTTTTCAAGGCTCCTTTTTAGCACTGAGGCTGCTCTAAGGTCTCCCTGGAACCTTCTCTTCTCCAGGCTGAAGGCTTCTCTTTTCTTTTAACCATGTAAGTGCTGTGCACATGTGGATGTGATATCTTCCACAGGGTGGTAGGCAGATGTGCTGGATGCAGTGAAGTCTGTTCATTTGGCAGAAGGAGGTCAGTTTTGTTTTAAAATAGATTAACTTTATGTCTAATTGTAGCTGTTCAGTGCCTTTGGAGGGGCATCACCATTGGGAGTCTCAGGAGTTTGTTTGAGAATATGTAAATCCTTCCCAACTCAGAAATGCCACAGGCTTTGCTTCTGCTTTTTCACTGTTATTCTTTTAAAATATCATTGGTCCCTTGGGACTCCCTGACTGAAAAGAAAGTGCTGACTGATGCCTAATGGTGGCATTTCTACCTATCCTGCACTCAAAGGACATCCACCTTTTGGCAAGCTCCAGTTCTTACCACAGCACATAAAAAGTTGCTAAGAAAAGACGGCTGAAGAACGTCTCTCAGCACACCGCTGCTCTTGTCTTAGCAGGTGTTGTTTTTTAACACCTTCAGGTGTTGTTTTAAATGCCCTGCAGGCAAGGATTTGATCCCTATGCTTGTGGAAGTGCTTCAGAGAACTCGCTGTCCCACACGGGCTCCTAAAAGCCGAGAGCATCCCTTCCCTGCCCTCAGTGCTCCCGGGCGGTGCCTCCAGCAGCACCTGCCCAATCCTCTCCTTCCACTCCCTCTGCAGCTTCTGGAGCTTACAGACCCCTCTGGGCTGCCCTGCCCTGCTTTCCTGAGTGTCCTGCAGATAATTGCCATTCTCCATGGCGAGCTCTTATCTAGGGCTGTGTGATCTGCTCCAGCGGCGGGGTGACTGCCGGGGCTGTCTGCAGAGCATCCGTGAGTCAGTGCCTGAGCACAGACCAGTTTTTCTAACAAGATAATGGCTGGCAGGCCTGCGGCGTTGTCAGCTGCACTGGTGAGTGTTGCTATGGCTGTGGGCAGGTACTTAAGCAGGAAAAAAAAAAAAAATTAAAATTTGTAATTTTTCGACGTTGAAGTGGGCTTATGTGAAAGGTTATCATACTTGATTTTCCTAGTTACTGGGTACTTTCACCTTCTATCAGTTTCAAGAGAGGGCTGGCTGCTTGGGGAGCCTGTGAGACGGAGATTTAGTAAGCACTAAAGAAAACTACAGCCTTAAGCAGTGGGAAGGACCTCGATTTCAGAAACTGCTGTGAGGACAGTCGCATGCACGGCAGTGGTACTAGAGGAATTAGGAAAATTATCTGAGAACATCTTCAGCTGGGAGATAAATATAGAGGAAGTACAAAGTGATCCTGTCAGCAAGAGACAGAGACTGCAGGGGAAAAAATTAACAAATTTATTTTTGTCTGTCTTTGTGGCAAATCTCCCCCACCAGCCCGTCTTACACAAATGCCACATCTAGTTTCTGCTCCCAATCTGGGAAATCGAAAGAGTGCTGAGCAAGACGCAGGAATTTGATCTCTAAAGGAACTAAAATATGCAAATCTTCGGAGGCAGTCCAGATTCACCGGCCCTTCCTGCCCTTTTTTATTCTAGCAGGGTCACATTCCACGGGCTGGGAATGGAGAAAGGGAGAAGGCTCAGAAAGACTCTTCTTTTGCTCCTTTCTCCAAGTCAAAGACGTCCTTCTGTCCCCAGGGCCCCTTTGCAGGGGACAAAGCCAGATCTCCATCCTCTCTTCCCTGAGCAGCACCCATGTGGTGCACTCTGCAATGCAGAGGAAGATCTAAGACATGATCTAGTCCCCATCTCCAAGTAATTCTGGTTCCACATCCAGCTCCTTGCTTGGATCTGCTTTCCTGCCTGGTGCCAAGATGAGAAATCCGGTGATTTGTGCGGAGTTGCAGTTTTACTCATGTAACACACACAGCAGACTGGACATACCCGGGCAGAGGGCTCGCTCGTCCCAGGCTGAGTCAGAAAGAAGGAGATTTTTATCTCCACAAGCACCGAAACCCGACCTGAAGCAAGAGGTGTCAGCTGGCTGGAGCTGCCCCGCTGCAGCCAGCCCCTCTACCAAAGTGTTTCAGATTCCCTTTTGTCTTCCCAGATGCTAACTGCTCTGGTTTTCACAGCCACTTCATGGCTTCAAAGATTTCCTCACTAAAGGGGAAGATGTGCAAACACACACAAAATAAAACAGCATTACAACGGAATGAAGGCTGCTGGTGGAGTGGGACACCAAAACACCCTGGGAGTGTTATAGTAATTGTCAAATCAACAGCCTAGAGCTGGGCAAACCAGGGTTTGGGTTAATCTGCAGTCACAGAGTCCGTAAAGAGGACACCAGCAAGGCCTCATAGCACCCACTCTTCTGTTTCATTCCATCTTTCTTAGTGCACAGGGTCTTGACAACGAAACACAGAGGAAGGCAGTGGTTTTATGCACTTCTGAACCAGTGTCTCCACACAGAGGTTATCTGGGCATCTAGCAGGGTCTTTCTGTCATCACTCTGTTCCCAGGAGTCACTGATTTAAACACAAAGCATTTCATATGCTCCCATGTAGCACAGGATATTTGCTGGCTTTTGGCTCTATGGAAAGCCTGGGAAGAATCTCATTCCCCATTGGTAAAGTCATCTGGGATAAAGACAAGATCAAGGGGAAGTATCTAGTCTTTTAAAGATTCAGCTTTTCAAAATGTCTTGATTTTTTTGACTCATTGTCTGTTTTGCTTGGAAACCCCTGTAAAATACTGCATTGCCCTCAAAGGATAAATCGTGCAAGTTTGGGGTGAATGTGCACAGAAAATGAGGGGTCTGAGGTGCAGAATTACATGCAGAGTGAAAATCCCAGGTGCTTGGTCCTAGGCAAAGTCAGTGATGCCATTAATTTATGAGTAGAGATCCCAGCTGCTGTTGCAAAGATAAATAGGAAACCAGAAGGAAAAAAAAAAAAAAAAAAGCAAAGCAAGGCTCACAAGGACAGAGAAATGGGGAACGCAGGGGAAAGAAAAAGGCTTGGGAGCTTTTGTTCATCAGGGCTTATCTGGAGGTTTCCAACAGTTTGAGACTGCTTCTCCAGAGCATTGCTAGGTCTTTAGCTGCCTTTTACTGTCCAATGTCTCTGCAAGACTTCTGTGCCAGAGGAAATCTGCTCTCATGTGCTGTCTGACTGCCTGTGTGGTCAGGATAACACAGCTCTCTGAGGCTGGGGGATTTCTGAGTCACGGCTTGGGCAAAGAGCGCAGGAAATAGGGATACAGATAGGGGCTCAACAGCTCTCCTGGCTCTCAGAGCAAGCAAGAAGTAACAATTCTCCTCCATACTCCTTTCTGTTCCAGTTAGCCCTGCTGTGTGGGGCATTTGCAGCACAGGCATAGTTTGAACGAAGCAAGCTTCTCTGCCCAGGGAAGAGAAAGTCAGCCCTTCCATCAGTCCAGCATTGCCACATCCCATGGACTTCCAATGATGGAGTGATGTGTGTGCACAGCAAGAGAGTGGGTGGGCTTCAGAGGGCTTGGAAGAGGAGGGATCTTCTTCTAGAAAAGTCATTAAAAATTATTTCCGTGGTGAATACCTTCCCCTCAGCCTGGCTGCAGAGAGCATTCAGCACAGAAATGGCACAGAACTGGATTTTCATTTTTGCTTTGCAGTTCACCTCCAAAGTGAAAGGGGACTTTTGTAGGGCTGAATGACTCTTCATGGACTTTGGTTTCTTCAGCCTTGCAGCATTCAGGTTGCAGTTTCAAGGGTGCAGATCCTTTTAAGGGTAGGCATGACATCAGCAGGAGTTTCCAGCCCCTGCACATGTACTCCCGAGAAGGTTTTTGTTCTCCTTTTGGTTGCAAAGGAGACTCTGAGGGGCAAGGTAGGGAGAACCTCATGCAACTCATGATGTGGTATCACCCTGCCATTTACTCTACACCTACTCTTCCCCTATTGCTGCAAAAGAAAACAGAAAATAGTCTTTATCAATCCCAAAGTTTGACTGGATGTTTGAATGGGCACTCTTCCGAGTCTCTCCAATAATATTTAGAGCTGCTCTGTGAGAACAAGAGAAGGTGTGGTCAAAGATAAAAGATAAAAACACACCTGCATACAAACACACACAGAGGAGCAGGAGAAGGAACTTCAAGAATCACAGCCTGAAGTGGGCTGCTTTTAAGGTGAACAGAAGGAAATGCTTTCTCACACAGCATGTAATCAAACTTCACAGGTCGTTGCCAAGGGATGTTGTGAACGCCAAAAATATATGTGCATTCCTGAAAGGGCATTCCTGAAAGGGCATTCCTGAAAGGGCAAGAACTCTTCCTGCAGGGTAGGTCTAGCAGTAGCAATTTGAATGCTGATGTCAAGAAATCCTGAATTTCAGGCTGCAAAGGTTGGCAAGACAAGGCAGTTTTTCTCCTGTGTGGAAGAATTAGTTTTTCTCTCATTTTGCTGCTACCAGTTGATGGCTGACAGAGGTCAGTGTGCTGAGCAGCTCCTGGTCTGCCCCAGCTTGGTTGCTCATGGTCTGCAATGCATTAGAAGGGGAAGTACAGGAACTGAGGGGGAAATATTGAAACTTTCCCTTTGGAAGACCAGTGGAGTGGCTGATTGGAGAGAAACCAGTTAAATAAGAAGTTGTTCATTTAATTACATATTCTATTTTATTTGACTAATATTAAAACATTCCATTGTGTCACCAGGACCTCCACAGTATTTTTTGGTGTGTTTCCTACAGATTTAATGTCAAGGATGCAAGTAGGACAGGGGTGGGTGTACAGCAGGGGAGGGGAGTGAAACTTATTTCACAGAATCACAGTATTATTTAGGTTGGAAAAGACCTTTAAAATCTTTTAGCCCAACCTTTAATTCAGCCCTGCCAAGTCCACCAACAAACCATGTCCCTATGTGCCACATCTACACGTCTGTTAAATGTTCAGTCCCAGGCTCTGTGTCTGGGCTTTACTGCAGCAAGCAGCCCCAAGATCCAGCTGGTGGTGGGGCACTGGCTGAGCATCCTCTTGTCTCCCTCCAGCACTGGCAGCTGTAGGATTGCCAGCAAGTCACCAGGTTGTGCCACAGGGGTCTCGCTGTGACAGTGGCCCCAGGGTCTGTGAGTCAGCCCAGGGTCTGTGAGTCAGTGCTAAGCAAATGAGGCCTGGCAGACAACCAGCTTGTGGCTGCCTTGGGCACGGCTGATTGTGAGTGCCACAGCATTCCTGTGAGTGCCACAGCATCCCTGTGAATGTCACAGCATCCCTGTGAATGCCACAGCATCCCTGTGAGTGCCACAGCACCCCTGTGAGTGCCACAGCATCCCTGTGAGTGCCACAGCACCCCTGTGAGTGCCACAGCACCCCTGTGAATGTCACAGCACTCTGCCTCTGGACAGCGTGGCTGCAGCCAGGCTGGGACTGTCAAGAGTGAGCCAGCACCAGCGGGACTTTGCTGGGGAGGTGGCAGTTCTGAGGCTCAGCTTTGTGCATTGCTCACACTCCAGGCAGAGGCTTTGCAGGTGGGCTCTTACCCTCCACTGATGGGCGATGCTGCGTCGTCCCCATCAGTGACGCACCACCTGTCAGGACTTTCCTGCTTCCCCTCTCAGGTGTGTTTACTGAGATGTGTTCTGCAGGGAGGGAAGAGGGGAACCTGAATCTTTTCTGTCCTGGAGACAGCTATTTCCTTGTTTTTCTGCTCTCAGTCAGTGCAGTGTAACAGATTGATATCCCACTTCCACCAGTGCAGATGAGTGCTAAGGCAGCGAGGCCGAGGCAAGCAGGACAGAGAGCAGCCTGATCTTCTGGGCTAACAAAGCCGGGTGCACAGCACCCCAGGCTTGCAGGAACTCAGGTGGAAGCCCAGCCATCTGCCCTGTGCTGGGGCTGTGTGCCCATGCTGGGTCACCCTTCAGCAGCAGCAGGAACTCCTTGCCAGGCTGCTCCCTCAGAGGTCAGGCCCTGTGAACCTTTAACCACTGGAAAGAGGAAGGAGATGGAAGGCAAGGCGGAACATGGGAGCAGGGTGCTTAGCAGGGGAATTACTGCTCCCATGGTCAAAGTTGTACCTAATTTCACCCTGCAAGGGTCTCAAGTTATTGTTGTCAGCCCATGGCTGTACTCCAGGTATGGCACTTGCACAGTCACTGGCCGGGAGTTGGGGAACATCTGTGCCGGTTCCAAGTCATCCCGTGAGCTTTCACAAAGATAAATTTGCTTTAGCTGGACTAGGAAAAATTGTTCATTTGCTAATGCTGGAAGGCTGATAACAGTGTGGCTGCAACCTTCGTGTATCATTGTAGGGTTGATTCTTGTTTCTGGGGTCTTGAAAAAAATTTTTTTTTTCTTTTACAAAAAAGTAGCTACCAAAAATCCCCCAGCCCCCCTGAACAAATAGTCCACCGTGGCCCTGTTAGGCATGCAGAGAACCCAGTGGAGAGTGACACAGATTTTCCAAACACCAGGCTCTGAAAAGGGAAAGCAGAGGAGATAGCAGTTTGTGCTTGTGTGTTTCTATCCCTGTTTTCAGAGGGGTCAGCAAAATTTCTGTTGAGGCAAGCAATTCTCCTGCCTTAGCCTTCAGCAATCCATGCAGCCATCCTTGTGTGCCTGCTGGGTCATGATCCTGAGTAGGACTGGAGCAAGATGGCCAAGGCAATGCCCAGGGATGGCTCCCCTCAGTGCAGAGCTGAAGCTGTAAAACAGCTCCGTGGGTGACGAGGGATGTGAGCAGTCAGAGCCAAAAGGGGTGAGCTTTAGGCAACAGGTCCTGGCACCAGTCTGCACCACCGCCTCACTGACTTCTGTTCGCCCCTCACCTGCAGGCCAAGCACTGGAGAAGAAAGTAGTCAAAAGCAAAGTGGGGGAAAAGGTCAGCCTGCCCTGTTGTTATGAAATTCCCAGCTCAGAAAGCCTACACAAGTACCGTGTCTACTGGCAGAAGAACATTACGGACGTGGTGCTGGCCTACTCCGAGGGCAATGTGATCTCCAAGCACGAGCGCTACCGGAACCGCACGGAGATGGACCCCTGGAACCTCACCCTGTGGATCTCCCCCGTGGAAATCCTGGACAACGGCTCCTACCAGTGCGTGGTTCAGCACAACTCCGTTGTTGTGTGTGACCAGACTGTCATCCTCTTTGTGACAGGTAGGTGGGTTGCCTCCTGACACCTGAGGCTCTCCAGTGCGGGCTTCTGGGGGTGAAGGATGCTCTTCCAAGCTTATTCATACTGTGGGGGATAGACTTTCATCAGGAAGCCTGGAAGGGTGCTGGAAGGAGTGTTAACTGCTTCCATTACAGCAGCCTCCCTTCTTACCTTTCTAAAGCTACCTCAGGTAGAGAATTTTTTTTCCCACCACCAACCCAACCTCCTCCCCTTGATGCCTTCCTCTTGTGAAAGGATCCTTCCTGGGGCCCTCCCCAGGTACTACTGGTGACGGGTGCCTGAGGCAGCCCCTGCTGTCTTTGGGACAAAGCAAGACCAAGCCCTTAGTGCCTGGCAAGCATTCAGGCTGAAAGAGAAATAGGGTGGCCATGGCAGTGTCCCAGCCCTGCATCCAAACCCCTGTGAAACTGGCTGCACTGCAGCTCCACAGCCTAAGGCTGAATTCATCATGGAGCTTTGAGGCTTTTTACATTAAAGAAAACGAGTTCCTCTGTTCAAAATGAATCTGAATCTTCTCCTAGTGGCCACAAAAAGTTCCACAGACATTTTCCATTTCCACTGGTGTTTTTGTGGCAGTTGATCTCAACCAAAGACAGAAAAACTTGTGACATTATATAAATATATACATGCTTTTTAATACCTTTAACACCAGAGAGTTACATGAATCTTCCAGACAAGTCAGTGAAGGAGCATTCCTCATCTGGAAGGAGATTTGGCAACTAAAAAAGACAAGCTCCTGAGATTTGGTTATTCCCTGCTGGTCTGAGGGCATATGTGCAAGGACACAAATTCAGTGATCTTTCTGGGAACTGGTATGAAAAAAGGGACGTGTACTGCCAGCACCCCTTTTTAACCATGAGGGTTGAGGAGTTAACAGCATAAAAATCATAAAACTACGGATCTCTTTTCCCGTCCACAAATACTCCAGTTTCTTCCTGGCCAGAAATCCCCTTGCTGTCTTTACAGGCCAGCTGTAATAATTATGGTAGACTTCTGCTCCCTTTGGTGAAGCTGGATCAAATAATGTGGGGATCAGGAGAGGGAAATGCTGGAATCAGGCTGGGATGTCTGAAGGGATTTTCCAGGCTGGAGGCAGTGGAAGGAAAACCATCTCTCCTTGCTTGTCACGGGTCAGCCACACAGTGCTGAGCAAGTTTCTTTCACTGGTTGCTTGGTATCCTAGACCATGGGTAGGAAAACCTTCCCATGGTGAACGCTCTGTGGGGCAGTCTTTGCTTTGACAGTGGTTTTTGGGGGCTCTAAACCTCGCTGTGGCCTGACAGGATGATAACCAAACCTCTCTCTCTCCAGCTGACTTCAGCAAGCCCAACGTCACGGCAGAAGTGTCCGCTGATTCCTGTGAGTTGACTGAGATGGTGATAACATGTTCTTCTCATGGAGGTTTCCCCAAGCCCAGAATCTCTGGAGCCCTCAACAACGTGTCTGTGGAGTGGAATGCCAGCTGGGTGTCCGAGTCCAGCCTCAGCCCATACAGTGTCACTGGAAAACTGCTGCTCAACGTCACCAAAGACGTCAACGTCACTTGCTCCGTGGAGTACAGTGGCTTTGCCACGTCTACCAGTTTGCTTCTGAGTATGTTTTATTCATGTTTTTTGTCACAAAACCATTTTGTTGAATCTGCTGAGTTGCCTCTCTGAGAATGCAGTAGATTTTGTGCAAGTGTTCGTGCAAAGATCACCCAATGATCCCGTCTGTGAACTACACGCCAAAATATTTTAAAGGCTGGAAGGTAGCCGGGGTGGGAAGGGAGAGTTACAACAGTGACTGACAAGCAGAGGCAGCTCTGTCTTCCTGCTGCTCTGCTGCAGCTGGGCTGAGAGCTGAACTGGATCCTGTTGTGATCTGGTAATGTCACACTTGATGGCTCCCACAGGCTGTGGCTGCCACCGTGGTCTGGCTGCCAGCTGTGTGACACAGACCTGGTGTTTGAACGGAGGGACCAGAGACACGTGTGCTTTAAAAGCCACAGGCTGCACTTTAAAAGAATTTCCTCATTTAACAAGCATGTTTGTCCCTGCTTCAGTGAAAGAAACTGTCAGCTGGGGTCTGGACAAAATTCTGCTTTCAAATGTAACACAGGGTTAACTCATACGAAAAGAATTCCATCACTGAGCGTGGCTTAGAAGTGATGGCATAATAGATAAGTCTGTGCTTTGAAAAGCTTGAGGCACAAGTGGAAACAGCATGAGGGAAGGCAGCACACTACATTCCAGATGTTTTGCAGTAGAAGGGGATTTGCAAGAAAATTCGTAAAACCAAAAGGATATTTTTTTTTAATGTTGTTACCAGAAAAGTATTCAGAAATGTCTCTGGGTCTGATGTTTTTACTGTAGCGATAAGGGCACCTTCAAGGGAAGATAGAGAAACAGTATTTTTCCTAGGGAATTGTACCTTATTCATCAAGGTAGCTCATTCATCTAACTAAAATCAAAGGGGCTTGTGGGGAGAGGTGCCATTCAGCTTCAGAACAAATGCCAGGAACTAGTGCTTTATGAATATTGGCTATTGTTGGATGTAGAGCATAATGTCCCTAATAAAGGGAGAAAAAGGTTATGAATAGCTCACTACAGAGAAAAAGAGAGCAACAACAAAAAAAAAAGCAGTAATCAGAGGAGGGTGCAATCAACAGTGACACATTCACAGCAGTCACAAACCCCTCCACTTTTTGACATTTTTACCACTTCCATTTTGGTATGGTGTAAATGGTTCTCCAGACAAACCTTTCATGAACATTGAGTTAGAGGCAGAACAGAGCCTCTGGTAAATGTGGAAGGCAGCCCCTACAGAGTGAGGGCAGGACTGAACAGCAGATCAGGCTCATTAATGTCTTAGGAGTGCAATGATGCTTCCCTGTGCCAGATGGAGATGGCAGAAGAACTGAAGGCCTGTGCACATAGGTCTGCAAATCTATGGACATGCTGCAAGTCCTGTCCTGTACAAGAATAGCCCAGCAGCTCCTCTAAAATCCCAGTGCTGGAATGGGATTTTCCACCATCTCCAATGGTGAAAAACCAAAGGTTCCAGACCCACTGGAACTGAACTCTGCTACAACACTGTTCCTGCCATGCAGAAAAAAAAGCCTATTCCAGAATGCTAAATGCACCATTCTCCTTCACCTGTGAATACAAAGAGGGGAAAAAAAAAAAAAAAAAAAAAGAAAAAAAAAAGAAAAAAAAAAAGAAAAAAAAAAAAGACAAAAAACAACAAGCCTGTTCCTTCAACTTTTGCCTGTCCAGTCTGTTTAAACTGTAAAGTATTTGAGGAAGGACATGTCCTTTGCTGCAGCTTTCATAATATTCAGGTGTTTCACAGATGCAATACAGGAAAGACCCTGGGCATTCTAAACTGCAGAGTGTCAATAAATGATCTATAACATAAAAAACAAAAGCTGATTCAGCTGACCCTGAATGAACACAATGTGCATGTTTGTACGAGCTGTTTTCTTACTAAAACACCTGGCAATAAGACTGTACCACTACAAGTGGTCCCCTTGCAGTATAAAGCTTGAGTGTTCTTATGAGAAATCTGAGCAGGCAAGGATAGCAGGGTACTTTCTGTACATTATATTTAGAATAGACTCTCCCACAACGAGTAACTGTGGGGCACACTGCTGGAAACAGGCTGGAGAGGAATGGATCATGCCAGCTAAATCCAAACTGGCAGCATCTGAGTGGAGAGAGTGCTGATGTGGAAGGAGATCCTCACCATGAACAAGCTGCTGCACTCAGATTTTGTGTTTGGAAAGCTACGTTCATCTGTGCCAGAGTGGTGACAGCACAGGGAAAGGGAGTGTTTGCACCAGTTCCACACGCCTGGCAGACCCTCAGGAGGCGGTGCAGCATCCCTGACCAGCCCCGTTCCGCCAGTAGAGGTCTGCAGAGACGGCACAGCCTGAGCCTGCGGCTGCGGGCTGGGAGGGCTCAGGGTAGGTGGCAGACTACATCTGCCTGTCACAAGGCACCTTAACTGGGCTGCACTGTGGGTCTCTCGGAACTGAAGGCACACCAGAGCTCTGTCCCTGTGCACTGTGGTTGATGGGGAACAGAATAGCGGGGCTAACAGATGGTAAATATTGTCAGCAAGACTTGTGGCTGTGGGGATCCTTTACTAATATTGGGAGTACAGGTGCATCATTGCATGGGTCACAGTTTGCAGATGCCTGGCCAAAATGGACCTTTTAACATTGTTAAAAGGCTTTGCACAGCTCTGGAACCCCAATTGCAAGATCACAAGTGACCACGGAGAGTGCACTGAAGCATTGCAAAACACTGCCTTCAAGGGTCGGGTTGGAGTGACGGGAGGAGGGTGTGTGGCACCCAAACCCACGTTACAGTACAAAGTGTCAGAACGTTCCACAGCAGCCAAGAGAAGGCAACTCGGGCATCTTCAATGAGACTCAATGTTAACACCCTCTCTAAGCTGTAAGAGACAAACCAAGCTCTACCCTTTGAGAAACCCACAGGGATCAGGGAAGTTTTATACCCTGGCCTTCAGTGACTAATTTCTGCATGGCTTATGATGCAGCACATCAGGTAACACACATTAATTCAGTGCCAGCATGCAGAGCCAGGAAGGGCATCTCTCTGAAAGTCACTGCTCATGTTTCAGCTTCAGCCTGCATCTCCAGACAGGGAGCATTGCTGCAGAGCAGCAGGCACAGGGAGAAAACAAACAGCATGGTTTCCCCTCAGTACCAGATTCCCACCCCAGGGCCCTCCTCTGGTGCGCTCCCTGGCCACAAGCTGGAATGGTGGGCTGCAGCTGTAGCACCAGGAGGAGTTCCTCAGTGACAAAAGACAGGCTAACACTGTGTGGGAGACAGCAAGTTGCATCTCTCCCCAGCCCACTATCACAAAACTGACTGAAAATAGCTGAAGCAGAAGGCTGCAGAGCAGCCACCCTCCAGTTGGTGCTTTGAAGGCACAGAAAAGCTTTCTGCTATTCTCAGTTACCCCCTTTGCTTTACAGGACACCTGTGCACCTGCTTCAGCAGCAGTAGGGTCCTTGGCAGCACTGGAGCCCTCGGGAGGGTAGGAAACAGCTCCAGACATCCAAACAGCAGCCTGCACATGCAGCATTGTCTTTCTTGTCAGAGGTCCATTAGCATACAGATATTTAATTGGTGCCTCTAAGGCAAACTGGGAGAGAGGCCATGGAGTATAGGGCTTCTGAAGGGTTACAGGAGAGGCAGCACTCCTGTCAGTGGGACTGCAGGCTCAGAAAGCCTGACCCCCACAGAAGCCTGGAGGCATGTGGGAAGAGCAGACCATATGCTTCTTTAGGTGTGGTTAAAGATGTCACCAGAACTCCTAAGGGTCCAGCACAGTTAGTCACTCCTGCAGCACTGATGTTTGGGTGTGGCTGGTTTTGTTTTCCTTTTCTCAGGCTCACACACATGCTGGAATTATACCTGTGAAAGGGCAGTTAGAACAGTTTAAGGGGTATTTCTAAGCCTACACCAGAATTAGATAACAATGCCTGATGGGGAGTGTGAGAGATAGAGAAAGAGGGTGAACTCTGCAGCGGGCAGTTGCAGAGCCTGACTATAAATGGGTGCCCCATCTCTGGAAGTGTTTGGGCCCAGGCTGGGTGGGGCTTTGGGCCATCTGGTGGCCTGATCTAGTGAAAGGTGTCCCTGTCCATAGCAGGACAATTGGAACCAGATGGTCATTAGGGTCCCTTCCAACGAAAATGTTCTAAGATTCTATGAAAAGGCAAAGGAATGTCATAACAAATAGCTGCACTGCGTACATTTACTTTGAAAAGGATTTCTCACTGTTGACCTCTGCTCCTCTTTCACTTTTGTTTCATTGCTTCAGACCCTGTTTCCTCCTTTCTGAGTAACTAACTGCAGCTCTACAACCTTTTTGGAGAACATGACTTTTTGAGTCATGTTTGGGAGTGGCAGAGGCATTCAAGGCAGTGCTAGGCAGCCACACAGGATAGATACCTCAGGAGAAGACACCACCCCAAACCTGCAGAGTTCAGCCATTTCCCAGGAGGGTGGATGCCATTCTCTGTATCTTTCCAAGTGCAGTTGTTCACTTCCATAAACACCACCTTTGTTTTAATGCTGTTAGTCCAGGCATCCCCCTGTATGCAGAGGCAGCTAATGCCAGAGGGTTGCAGTTGCCAAATGAAAGAGAACCCCTCTTCATACAGGCACACATCTGCCTTCAGGGTGCAGAAACAGCCTCACCTGTAATTTTGCAGACCTGAATGATCAGGTCCAAAATGCCTTTGCAATAAGCTGTGCAGTATTTGATGCACATTTCTTGTGTTCTCCTTTTTACCTCTGCTTTAGTTTTATATTAAAAGCATTGCTGAACAGTTGCAGCATGTGATTTCCTGTAAGCTGGATGGAGTGTTCTGGAGTGTGAAGAAAGCTTTGCTAGGAGTACAAAGAACAACTGGTGAAGCGACATGGAGCTAATTTATTTATTTCTCAGCTAGCTTTCCTACTAATGTGATTGCACTAACTCCAACAGTTACATTTGTAAATCAGGATGAGAGGGATTCAGGGTTAGGGATCCATTCCCTCTCTTCTCTCCCAGCTCCTACTGTAGAGTCTCTGCAGCTGCCCTCTGCAGAATCCCCCGTTTCTCTGTCCACCATGTTCTCCATCAGGTATTGTTTATCCGCGGTAGGTAACAGCTGGTTTGTGCCGTGCTTGGAGATCCTCTGTCGAGGGAGGCAGTGTTAACATTAAGGACAAGCACCTCCCTGCAGTCCTGCCCTCCAACTTGCTGCCCCTTAGCGCCCTGTGGGATGTGCTCGAGAAAATGGCATAGCTCCTGCACCGGCACAAGGTGAATCCTGAGGCGGCAGTGCTGAAGAGATTCCTTCTGCCTGCAAACCCAGACTACCGGGGCTGGCTGCTCGTCCCAACAGAGGCGCTACCGCAGCATGGCGCTGTGGGTCCCGTGGGCGCTCCTCTTCCTCCGCTCTCAGCGGAACAGGCTTTATACCCAGCAGACTGAAGAATGAAGAGAAAATAAGAAGGGTTGGTCTTTACCTGGTGCTTCACTGGCTTCAGAAGCTTTCGGCATGAGTTCATTCTTTGCCCCTTCATCTGTGTCTAACAAAAGCGCTGAGGATCCCCACACTGAGAGTTTCACATGCAAACAGAAATCTTCATAAAAAGGAGAGCAGCTCTGCCACTGAGGACTGTCTCAGTGCGTAGACCTTTTGCTTGCCTGATGTGAGACACACACAATTCACATTCTCAACTGTTCCTATAGGGAACAGTTAAGGTATGCTTTTTCTAATATTTTCCTGTGGGACCATGCAGACTGCTCAGGGGATGGGAGTGTTGTTAAGCAGTCACATGAGTCTTTTGAATAAGCCCATAAGGAATTCACCCTTTAGGTCATAATTAAGTGTATCATATCTTTATTACTGCTGTACTGTGGGGTTTCCAACAGGCCACTGTCACTGATGCAGGACTTGCTGTCCAAATTGTTATGAATGCCATAAAGAGAAAGTTTTTTGCAAGGCTTCTGCTGGAATTCTCGAAGTTCAAGTAACTGCTCAGTACATGATCTGCTGTCTAATTCTAATGTTCAGTTAAAAATTCATCCACCATAAAGGATGTTTATAAAAGGAGATGTGATCTTTGCTATGCTAGCTATGATTTACTATAGATAGAGTGCAATAAATAGGTACTTCTTGGCATGTACTCCAAGGCTGGACCGAGAAAAGCAGAAGGGGTGGGATTTTAGTTCTGTTTTGGTTGGTTTGTTTGGGGTTTTTCTGGGGTATTTGTTTTGGGGGGGCCCGTGTCTGTTTGTGGTTTTTTGTATTTTTTTTGTTTTAATGAATACCTCATTACTTCCACACTTTGTTTTCATATTCCAGGTCAGCAGCTGGTGGTGAAGCTTGAGAGCAACCTTGAAGGATGAACCTTTATGCTCTTTGGACCACAGAGGAACTCACTTTTGATCTCTTTAAACCTACTTGCTCACACTTTCTTGCAGAAAAATTCCTACTAGTTCCAGGATAACATTCCTGCCAGACTCTGAATGTCATCATATGGAGATCTGCTCCCACACAGAAGGGTGCAGAAAAGATGATGTGCTAATGAGCTACCTTCTTATCCCTGCTGTCAGTTCAGTGACTCTCCCTCCTCCTCTTCCCTTCCCCTGAGCTGCAAATGTAATTGCTTTCCAGCAGCACTGCGAACAGCCCGGTCCATCTGCAACCCTGGAATCCCTCCAGAGGGCAAAGTCTTGGCTTTTTACTTCAAATTATCTTGTCTTTTCTTTAGAGGAAAAGGAAGGAAATACCAACCAGGGCACTGATGCAGCCAGACTGAGCAGTTGAAATGAGGCCAGCATCCCTTTTGCCATCAGACTACCCAGGCTGTCCTCCTGCCAGTGCTCAGCAGGCCACTGCAAGCCTGTTGCCTGACTACCATGTCACCAGCACTGTTATTCTCTTGGCAATGCAGCTTGTGCCCCTGAGCCCATTCCTCTCATGCATTTCTCAGCACATTACCTAGCACCCAACAGGCAATATAATACCTAACACAGGATGTTAGCCCAGCAAATAACTCCTCTCCATGTTCTGCAAGGAACTTCACCATTTCTGCATGGTGAAGGCAAACATGCATTTCTTCAGGCAAACAGGGTATTTGACATTGCTCACTGGCTGCCAATTAAACTTGGGTCAAGCCACTTTCCCCTCCTACTCTTCCTAGGTGTAGAGTGGGGCTGGTACTCACTCATCTGCCAAGAGGGATCGTTAGACTCAATTAACTGGTGCAAAAAGAGTTCTGAGCATTACTAGAGGACACTGATGCAACATCTGAGCCTGCTCAGGCAAGAGGTATGCTCAGGCTAGAGCACTCAATAGAGCAAGGTCAGCACAAGCTTTGATGATACTTGTGGTCGACTAAAGCCATAAAATAATTTCAGATGTCATGGTCATCAGCATCTTTCTTTCACATCACCTCTCCATATGCAGATCAGAGCTTGCTAAGAGGCACATGATGCAATTCTTGAGGCTGTCCCGTGCAGGGCCAGGAGTTCAACTCCGAGGATCCTGTGAGTTCCTTCCAAAGCAGAATATTCTGTGATTCTGAGTGGACCTGCTTAGGGCCTTTGGAATTGAGAAGAATGAGAGATCAGCAGAGGAAAAAACCTGCATGGGAAGAGGAATTTACCTGGTCAGTTTTCTCAAGAGGATCCATTGTTACAATATTTGTCAAATAACAGTATCTAAGCAGTTGCTTTAATTTGTCTCATACAGAAGCAACATACCAGGAAAAAGATTTGTCAATAAAAATTTGACAAAAAACAATGATGCTTTCAAACTGTGTTGTTCCCCAACTCACTTGTTTATGAAATCTATGCCAGCCTTTTATAGCTTTTTCAATTTAAAGGGTCATATTGAGAGCTCAGCTCTGTTTCCTGCCCTGCCTTTGTTTCTCAGTTTCCCATTTGTAGCTGTTTTTTGACTAGCCTGGTCACAAAGCATGAAATCAATTGTTTTCAAACCCAGTGCACTGTGTTCCCAACAAACGTACAGAAAAACTGGGCAATTCAGCTTGTAACTATTTTGATCTGATATCTTCTGGGAAAAGCCACATGTAGCCACCAGCTGGCCTTCCCACATGGATTTCTCCCACTTAAAGGCTCTTCAGATGCTCTTTAATGCTAATGCTCAGCCTTATGATTCAATCTTTGCTACATATGTCATGGATGCTGTAATATGCCACAATGACCCTTCTGCCCAGTTACTGAGGCCTCTCACCACCATGAGCAATGCTTAAAACGTGAGGCTATTGCACAATCATATCATGACACCTTCTTTCCATTACCTCCAGCACAGCACCTTGAAATTCCTCTTTAATTGCTCTCATTATCTTCCTCTACCAGATACATCTCTAAAGAACAGCCAAAAATAGCACAAAGGAAATAGGCCAGCTCTGTTACGGGAAAGTGGCTGAAATTTGTCTGAGGGGGTTACCTCTCAGGCTCAAGGCTGCACAGAGGATGCTATGGAGTCTAGCTTTGACTCTGGGTGCACAGCCCAACGTTATGACAGAACTAGAAGACCTCACACCCGCTGATGTTTCAAAGAAGACACTGTACAAAGCTATGTTTCTGTTCAACATACAGCAAGTCACCCTGGCTTGAAGGGAGGAAGATAAGAGACAGTTCTTGCTCTAGATTTGGTCTCCCATATTTGTGTTGCTTGACTGCAAAGAAGTGCAGTACATGGCTTTGTTAGATGAATGGAGCCCGCTTCAGCTACACCATCACAGCTTGGTGCCATTCCATCACCTTGCAGCGAAATCTAAATCCTTTCTGCTGCTGCATTTAACCTGCCTATCCATGTGTCCACCCACAACTGCTCTTTCACAGCCAAGCTCCTGACACACAACAGTTGGTCTGCTCCACTTCCCTTTGTCTGCTCACCCATGGAAACACAAGGGCTAAGAAATCCTAAGGCTCTACTGCATTGCTTTGCAGTACAGGAAAAGGAAAACTTTGTAAAGCCAGTTTAATTAGGTAGTTAAGGGAAAAGAAGGATGTTGGAGGTGCACTCTAAGCTACTGTGCCATCAGATGTAATCTTAAACTGCTGAAGAGCAGTTTGCTTGTCCTGCTCATTTAGGATGAAAAATATGCCCACAGCTCAGCCAGCAGGTCTGGAGAAGCAACAAGAGAAGCTGGGGCTTCCTCACCATCAGGATCTAGAAAAGAACAGCCATCCACAGCCTTCACTTGAGGAAACTTCGTGCTAGGGGCTCCCATTTCAGCACAGAAGGTAATGGAGTGCGGGATAGGAGTAGAATAGGTGATGATGATTCAGCTGGAGATGCAGCAGGAAACAGTCCTTGGGCAATAGTGTGATCACCACAGCCATCTTCAGGACTGAAGAGAAAAGGCACTGGCAGATTTGGACGGATTCTTTTAACCTCTGACTCTGAAGATCTCTCATACATAGGCTCAGACTCAAATTAAAGGAATCACTAACTGCTTAATCTTAAGCACATTATTAAGTTCAGCATGAAGTGATTTAAACACATTCTTATCAATCTTCAATCAGGAACCTCTGATCCTAGTTTTCTTGTCTAAGCTTAAAAACATAGCGAGGTCATTATACACACAGATGGTCAGTCTATGAGAGGGCAGCATTGTGACTGCCCATTACACAGTTTTAGGCAGTGTGACATGTAAAGCTAAAGGCTTTGGAATTAGCCTGCAGAGACAGACTTTAGGAATAAGCTTCTGCCAACCAAGATCCTAGAGAAGAGAACAGTAGTGTCCTTTCACCCTGCATTCACCTCTGCATGAAGCCTCTCTCCTCCAGACAGTGCCTAGGTGCTCCAGCTGAGGCTGCAAGCTACCTGCTGCTAGGCTGGGGTCTTGGCAGAATACAGCCAAGTGCTGTGGGATTGGAGGTTGAGATTAGGGGCTGATTTAAAAAAGGGAATATTATTATCCTGAAGAATCATTAACCTCTTAAAGCCTATAAGGCAACAGCCTTCCTATCTTAGCTGGCACAGATTTCCTAAAATGGGAACACAACTAGAAGAAATTAAAATATATTGGAAACCACTCTCTGTTCCACAACATGACATGTATGTGTAAAATTAAGAATAGGCTGTACATGTCCCAGTACTGCTGATAGCAATGCCACATTCATCAGAAGCTGGAACACAAGCAGCTTACAGCCACTTTTTTATAACCGTCTGGAGGCTCTGGTGTAAGACCTGATTTATTTTCTTACTGAAAAGATGTACTCAAGGAACTGTTTCTATCCAAAACACACAGACAACAGGACAGATTCCTTCCTCGACAGTGCAAACTGTACCTCTCACATCTCTGAGGATTTGAAACATATGTGTTAGCTGAGAGTCCTGAAATCTTATACTGAGGATACCATCAAGGGAACATTTTGAGGCTTTTCCTTGAAATGAGGTGAGGGAATCACCTCTCAAAAGAGCTGACATTGTCAGCTGTTGTCCTGGCACCAGTCTAGTGTTCCCACCTCACGAGAATCTGTGTGCTCTTTAGCCTGATGTAACCTCAGGCTATGTGTAACATCAGAGTTAGTAAACAGGTGGTGACGGTGCCTCTGCTTGTGTACAACATTCCAGTCCAGTCATTACGTAACGTACCAACCACTCAAGCTATGATTTTGATATTCCACTGACACACCAGTCATCAGCCTCCAGTGTCCATGCAGCCAGAGTGTCTGCAGGTTTAGTCTGTCTCAGGAGAAGATTCCCCATGGTCAGCACTGTATCTCTCACTGCCAGATTTCACACTGGGCAGTAAACAGGGAGGGTGCCTTGGTAAAATCTGGATCCACATTCAACCAAACTACATCACCCTTACTCTGTGTTGTTCCAATTGGCTTTGGATGAATGAGTGCTACAAATGTTGTTACACGTAGAATTCAGATTGGATTAATTTAAGTAGATTACTTCTAAAAAAGCACATAAGCCAAATCAATCTCATTTCTCCCTCTTTTCCACCTCCTCTCAAAAAAGTCCCATTGTTTTTTAAGAGCCAAATGGCCCCAGATGCATGTAGTACTGCACCCTAGACTATCCTTTACTCCAGATGAGGCAGATAAACTGCACCTACATTCTGCTTTGGTGACATTGTTACTATCTCCACATGCAGACTGACATAACTAGGCAGGGTATTTGGCATTGAGAAGATACCACAGCACCTCAAACTACTGAAGAGCTGCCGAGAGATGACATTAGAATGGGAAGAATGACAAGGAAATCTCTGGCCTTGAAATAAAGAGATGAATTTACTGAATTCAGCATGGCTCACCTGAGCCTCTGCTCAGGCTCCATCTGTTCGGAACATCAGTTCCAAAAAGCTCAGCATGTAGCAGGGTTTCAGATAAGACCAAGATTAGGAGCATAAGAAGAATTAAAACCTTCAATGGAGACGTGTCATGGCAGAGCTGGAAAAGGTTAATGCCAGAACAGGATCAATATCAGAATCAGACCAGACAGAGAAAAGCAATCTCACAGGGACTATCGATAGGTCAGGGTCAGCCAAAAGAGCAGCAACATCAGGACATGGTGAGTGCAGGAAAAAGTTCAGACTGACACTGCAGTTACATGCACAGAGGAATTACGCAAGCAGACAGTAACAGTAAATACCTTGTTCTGTCAACACTGGATGCTGTTTTTGGCCACAGCTGTTAAAACCCTGGCAAAGTATGACACTCTGGATGGAGCAGAACTCTATTTGCTGGTGCCCAGAGGTCACTGATAGCTGAGGAACTCCTAAGAGGAGCTCAGATGACTTCAGTGGTGATCTTAACCAGCCAAGAGCTTGGTCACTGTCAGCCTATATAATTTTGCTGTCAATCCCACAGCTTCTGTGTGGTCCAGTGCCTGTTCTTCAAGTCACCATGTTGCCCTCACAGAAGAGGGTGCAATGTCTTGTGAGTCACTTTCCTGTTGCCTCCCAATTAGGAGCACGGCCCACAGAACTGCACTGTCAACACTTCCCACACACTGCTTACACGGCAAGAAGGTGCAGCAGAAACATCTTCTCTGCACCTAGAAAAGCTGTTGAGTTACCCTTCCTTGCCACGCATTCCATCAAAAAGTTGGCAGAAACCTTCTCACACATGCACTGGGAGCAGGGAAGTTATAATTAGTTCATGGAAAGGCTGCTCAGGGCTGCAGGAGCCCTGCTTGCTCAGGCATTCAACACAGGTCGGCATCAGAGCTACCATTGCACACAAAGAGCGCCAATGACTTATGCCCAGACAACAAAAGCAAAGACACAGCTTCTGGGTAGGGACTTCTGGTTTCTGCCTGGAGGAGGGAGGTGGAGTCAGTGCCTGCAGGCATAGGCATGTCTAGGTGACACAAAGCTGGGGCAGAAAGACCAGTGGTCACTGTAAGCCTGGCCGCTAGAGCCGTGCAGTCCAGGGCTCTGCACCGACAGTGCCGTGTGTCACCAGCAGCACAGGTGAATCAGCCCAGCAGCTCCCAGTCTTATACGTGCCTGGAGTCAGCTTCCCCCAAACACACCCCCTCACACACAGCGCAGCCACAGGGAATTCACCTCAATTTATGCTAATGCTCTGACTCACCCTGTTGATCAAGCTTCTCTCTTTGTAGCCACTACAACAGCAGTCTTGGCCAGGCAGTCAAATGCCTGAAGCCTGGACACTGGTGCTCCTCCTACCAACCTTCTCTTACCACCACAGCCTATGACTTCATAGGAATATGTTCTCAGAAGTCTTCTGCTTCCATCCTAGTGCAGGCCAGCACAACCCATCTGCTACATGGCCCCAGTGCTCCACATGGGGCAGAAAGGAAACCTTTCCTCCCCAAAAAGAGCACAGTAAGACACACATATTGCTGGGGTTTTTGTAAAGCCAAACCAGATTTCAAAGAGGCTGTGACCAGAGCCATTGCCTGTCTGGTAACAAGACCACAAAAATAATGACTTCTCTTCAAGACAGTATTCCTCTTATTTCATTGGGAAAATTCTGTTTCCACATGGGCTACAGCTGTGCTTTCTGACCTCTCCTTCCAGAGGGCTTGGAAGCATCATATCTGCTAAAAACTCAGCTGAAAGAGGTTTAATGTTGAAATAGTTTTATCTTCATAATCTGCAATGGTTTTAAAGCATTTGAGGGTCAGGATATCCCCATGATGGAGATGATAACACCGAGCTTTCAAATGCTTCTACAGCAAACTGCCACAAAGGTTATGAAGCATGGAGTGCACCAGGACCACCCAGGACTGGCCACAACCAACACACATGAGAGCTCTGTCCAGGCAGATGCTTTTCCTGTTTTGATCTTGCATGTGGTTGAGCATTGGAGGACAATGCCCATCATTGGCCATACGAGAAAATCCATCAGCTACTGATTGCTTTTGAATATTCTCAGCTGTCCAACCACACAAGTTTTTGCTGTTCTCACAGGCAAGAAGGTGGCAGGCACTTGACTTCAGAGAGCATCATGACTGGTTATAGGCAGGAGTGCACCCAGCTTTGCAGAGATGCTCCAGAACTGACTGCTGGCCCACAGGATGGGAAGGGTGGTATGGGCTGGCTGCTGGGCAGCACATGTACCTCAGGCATTTGTGCTCCAGGCTGAATGAGAAGTGTTCCTGTGGAACCTGCGTGTCTTCACACAAGTTCTCATGCCTGTTATTCTGGCACTCATTTTTGTCTTCTGGGGCAGAGACAGCACGAGCTGATACACAGATGCTCTCTCTGAATTAAAGAGCTGGCAGATCTTGCTTATCATATTTGCCAGGGCACCACAAGGAAGACAGGCAACACTTAGCAGGTGTGTGAGTCATTTCTTGGCTTATTAAGTAATTTTTTTCTATAGCATTTTGTTCTAAATAAATAGCATTGGGCTTTAAGGAAGGTGGTGATCATTGGCATGTTCTGTTCCTCATCTTTGGGAAGAGCACCTGTAATTAGGAAGGACAGGTCTTTGGTCCTGCTAGGCCAATCACAGAAAGATTCAGAAAAGGAAGCTGCAGACCTGGGTTACCAAATTAAAGTGCAAAGAAAGCAGGGTTTTATTTTGAGACAGCTGAGAACTAAGTGCTCAAAACCTAAGTGGACATGACTTAGGAAATCACAAAAGGAATGGAGCTGCTGTTGAGACAGAATCTGTCCTGTCAATGCCACAAAACCAAACATGCTAGATCACATACAACACATCTACACCCATTTTCCAACCCACAAATAGTTTTCATTATATGTGCCAGAAATACTAAAATGGAAAAACAAATATTTTCAGCAGGACTGCAAATTTTCTTCAGACAGAGATGTAGTCTTTACATAACAACACAAAATTCTGCCCAGCATGGCCACATTTAGAGCAAAATCTTTCAGTACTTGTCACTAGCAATAATCTGCTTGCTATGAGCCACAATCTCAGGACTATTTGGGGTTTTTGGTCACAGCAATAAGGCTTTTAGTCATTCTAGAAATAAACAAATCTCATTTACTGATACAACAGCAAAAAGCACCTGTCTTCCTCTGCATTAAGCAGAGGAATTAATGCATCACATTAGGTAGGTCATTTGCTTGCAACTCAAATGTTCAAGAGTGAAATAAAAAATAAGTGAGTCATACTTACACATTAAAAGCTGTAAGGGAGAAGGGATGCAGTGAAGGAGGAAGTTCTTATCAAGATAGCTACTTATCACTCTTTCTCCACACTGCTCCGTGAGTCCCACACATTGAGTGGCTGGGTTATTGCTTTGACTGTAGCTAACACAGACGTGTTCCTGCCCTGGAGCAATCAAGAGTCTAAACAAAAGCACTGTTCCTTCTCTCTTTTTTGCCTTGATAAGGACTTGTATGAGTAAGTAGCAGGTGGATTTTCTTCCTCTCTCAGAGGAAGACTATTAGTAACTATTCCAGGTGCAAATCCATCCCTCTGGCCTTTGCAAAGAGGGTCAGGGCTGCTAGGAGGCCAGAGGGGTATGTAAGAATTGACAGATGCCTGATAAAGGGAGGACTTAGTCCCTCTTTGTGCTGTTTAGTCTTGTTGCTGACTTTGCTCTTACTCTCTCTTTATAGGCCCCTCTCTCATCTCTTTAGCGTGTGTTTTATGGCTTTGTCCCCAAGGAGAAATCTCATGTGCCTTTATTACACTTGGCAGCTTGCTGCTTCCCCTCTTCAAAAAGCATGCTGCCTACTCATGGTTCTTTCTTAAAGCTTGGTGGCTGACTTTACAGCTTATTTCTCTGCTGCCAAGTAGAACACGAATTTCAACTTCTATCTATCCTTCAAAAGTCCAAATGGTACTGTAATGTTGCTTTATCTGGGATTTCTCAGCAGTCAAGGGATGAGATGGTGATTCAGGGTTTGCATGTGTTCTGCATCCCTTCCTTTGCCATTAGTATATCAGCCAGATATTTCAGAATTCTCCCTTTGTGCTTGTTTAGGGCTTTGTGGTCATACTCTAGCTAGCTGTGTTGTAGAAAATTAATCCATAGCATCTAAGCCACAGAGAAGCAATGCTTGTTACAAAGACACTGTGACAATCTGGGTAAGAACAGCTGCAAGCACGTCAGGACAAAACCTTATCAGTACAAACTGATGAAGCCTCTCCGACACTACAAATCTGTGGAAATTCTGGTGCTTGGCTATACTCCAGCTACTTCCTGTGATACTCCTGAAATGAAAACTTTCTGCTCATCAAACAAGAGCACTGGATGGAAAGGCAGTAGGCAATAGTTATACTCACATAATCTTTGTTGCAGTTAAATCCAGATAAATAACTTATTTTTCTGTTATTGGCTCTTCATATGGAAGAGTGTGTGTGTGTGGGGGGGGTGTGCAGATTTAAAAACTTGCTGTTCTGCAGATTAGGATATTCTTCTTCATCTTCAAGCTAAGCCACTCATGTCCAGTTAGTGCTCATATCCCTTTGTGTGAATTCAGTTTCAATAACAGGGCTTTAGTTTGCTCAACTGCGATTTATTTTTCATGTCACAAATACAGGATTCCCTTGCTATTTTCCAGTCGTGGTACCTGCCCCACTTATATATTTACATTCTTTGTTAATAATCTTTTGGTTTGTGTCTCTTTTTTTCACCCCCTTTGAACAAGCACCAGGAGTTCTAAGAACAGTGCTTTTCCTTCAGATGTGGTAATTTTTTTAAAGGACTCACACCAGTCACCATCCTGTCTTTAATTGGTTTGCATCTAAGGTATTTTTGACAGTCATATCCCTGCCTGTAATCTCACTTCTATCTCAATCCTCTTTTTATTTGACTACAAAGTTTCTTATTGGATTTTAATCTATTTGCAAATTGGCCCAAACTTCTGCAGCTCTTACTTCATTATATACCTAAGTGCCAAAAGAGAAGTTTGTTGCATTATTCCTTTTCCATCCTGTATGAGTTTCCTATTATTTCTTAAACTGTTCTTGAAATGAGCTGGTTACTTCCCTAAACAGTTATACTTCCCTACTTAGGATGCAAATCATAGATTTGCTTTCTACCTTTGAATTAAAATTTCTGTTCTTCTACATTTCTGTCTTTGGAGTCTTCAGTCTACCTGCTTGTATCAACCAGTTCCTTCAGGTTTTTCCTCAGACCTATTTAAAATTTTAGTTATAAACTTATTTTTCTTCTTTTTATACTGGAACTGAAACTAAATCACTTCCAGAAGTGACAACAAAGGAAATTACCTCAGCCCAGATAAGATGCTGACTTTTACAGCCAGGGCTGGGGTTCCCAACCCTGGCCTTGTGAGCCCATGCCTCCTCCATCTGTGTCTCACCATAAAGCTGCCAATGTGGACATCCACATGACTCCTCAAAATACCCCTCTAGTGTTTGGGCAGAAGAGTGAGGCCCTGGGGAGCAAAGAGCAGGGGGTTCTACTGTATCAAAAGATGAGCCAATCTAGTTCATAACTCACAGCCTGGCACTCACATGAATTCCTAGGTTTGGGATGCTGTAGGCTCAAGCAAAAGGAGTTTCCACAAGTCTGTATTCAGATTTTAAGTTCAGTGTCCAATTTGTTCATCCCTCAGGCTAGGCTAGTAGGAAGTGTTTGAACTTCTTTCCTACCCTGAAGGGAGGAAAGACAAAATTCCCTAAGCTCCTGCTACAACTCTACACAGTTTCCTCAGTCTCTGCTCATTATATCTACCTTTAACCAGTAAAAAAAATGAACCTGAAATTGTAGTTCTGATTCTCTAGAGAGAATTTTTTATGTACTAGTGCTGGGAGGGACATTGTCAGCAACATGGAATATGAGAGAGAGAGACAGGACGACCAGAGGGATCAAGTCCAGCTCCTGCCAGGGGAGTAAAAACTTCCCACCAGCTTGAAGAGAGAACAGTGTGGGGGAACTCAGCAGAACTCACTGTGCAGCAGATCACTCTGGTGCACAACTCAAAAGCCAAAATGATAGTGCTGGGTTTTCTCAAAGGATCTCTCAGCCAACTACCAGGCCACTGGTGGGGTATTGACGGCATGTTAAAACACTCATTAGATAGATGGATTTATTTTTTTCTTCTCATATAACTAATTCAAAAAACAAATCGAGTTTGTAATGTCTCCACCAAGTTTGTCATTCTCATCTGTGAATTGGGCACGCTGCAAAATCTGCCAACACAGCTGACAACAATCAGAGCTGTAGCAGTCATGGGGTAAACAGATTAAATGTGGAGTAGGTCAGCATCATCTTAAATTCTGTCCTGCAGAAGAATTGCCAAAACTTGTCCTAGACTTGTTTTGCAGCCTGATGTCCTTATGGTACTTTTTCTCCTGGATTTCACAGTTGTTCTCTTTAACGTACTGGTATGTTCTTTGCCATTTTTAGTTCTCTTTGCTCAGGACTACATTTAACCCCAAGTTAA
Source organism: Cettia cetti (assembly GCA_013401135.1). Classification (NCBI taxonomy): domain Eukaryota; kingdom Metazoa; phylum Chordata; class Aves; order Passeriformes; family Sylviidae; genus Cettia; species Cettia cetti. The sequence continues at coordinate 81,331 of VZUI01035502.1, read as the reverse complement.
TGCATTTAACAATGGAAGTGTGTTTCCTTTGGCTGCAGCAAACAAATTCAAATACACCTATTTCCTGCTGTTCTGTATGTCTTTCCTGGTCCCCAAGTTTTAATACAGAAGCTTTGACAATGTGGTGTCTGCATTTCCATGTTTGAAACAAGGCTGACTGCATGTTTCTGTGGTAAGTGTTCACATCTGGAGGGGATTTGTAAATGCCGTAAGAATTGGATTCCTCAAACAGAAGTGAGTAAGGCCCCTGGTGATGCACGTGGATGTGGCTTTGTGAATATCAGGTGAATAGCACTGATTTACATTGTTTTATAAAGTCTGTGGCATTGTTTGCACTCCATCTCCAATTCCAGTAGCTTTAATCTTTACTGAAGCCTTCAGGAAAAGAGGACAATTAGTTTTTAGATTCTTCTGTCTGCACATTGTAGAGAGGAAAGCAGTGCCATGCTGTTGGAAGATGTGTATTACCTGGAAATGATCTGGCCAATTCTCATACCCCCAGCTGATATTTTCTGAACAGAACAACTTTTGGTAAGACCCAGTATGTGCCCTCAGTTTATTGAAGTAAATAAGGTTCTGACACACATGCCACTGCTATGTGTCATACCAGCCCTGTTGTTGGTTCCTCTGGCTCTAAGGTGATTCACCACTATCCTGAAAAACAGGCAGCCCTGGCACTGCTGGTCACCCCACACGAACATGGGAATGCTTGCTCTGGGGAAGCACAGCACATTCTGCTAGAGAAACTAGCTTCTCCTTTCCCTGAAACACAGAAAAGCTTGTTTCAGGAGTAACAGATAAAGCTATGATTGCCTTTTTCTCTTTCCCAAAGGTTCCAGGGTAAAGAAAACATTCTTACTGCTGTTAAGGTTTGGGTTTTTTTAAATTATTATTATATTAACAGAGAATGGCCATTATATTTCATTTCTTTTTCCCTTAAGCACTTATAAACTGTTGAAATTCTATGGGGTTTTTCCATCTCCTTTTGTTGTGCCACAAAATCTACATCATATTCCCTAACAGTTAACTCCACTGCTGCTCCACATCCTCTCTCACAAGTGTTTGAACATTCCTGTGGCTGTTTGGCGGGCTGCTCTCCTGGCCTTTTGAACACAAACTCCAACCATACCAAGAGACACTAAGCCCTCTCCTTTATACCCACCTGCTTTGCTTACATAGCTGCACCTCTGCTGCCTGCAAGACACCTTTTCTGCTCAGGCATTTGCCCCTAGTGATCCTCATGCCTTTAGTTTATTTAACCAAAGTATAGTGAAGGTACAGTCAAGATAAGAAATGAATGAAAGAAAGCTTGGAACAACATGAAAAAAAAAATCTTAACGTCCTGCTGTATAACCTGCAACTTCAGTTACAGTCTTCCCTCAGGCTGTGCTCCTAATGGTGGAGCAATATCCCAATTTACACAAGAAAATCAGGGACTTCAAAAGTAGTTTCTAACCTCATACCTCATTGATCTGGTTGTACAGCACTGCAGGGAGCAGAGACCTGTAGTGTTTAACTGGTGTGGGATCTGAAGCTGGTCCCCTGAGGCTTTTGCTGTACACATTGGCTCTCCATTTCAAATCTGGTTTAGCCATGCAGCAGAGCCTTTTGGCAAAAGGACACAAATGAGACAGCTCTGCAGAGGAAAGGAGCAATTTTCTCCCTCACCAGTAAGCATGCAGTTACTTCCCTGTGGTATAATTTCGAATTTCTTGGTCCAATTTTCCTTAGCTTAGTACCGGCAGATAAGATACCTAGAGCTCTGTTTGTCACACATGCATAATTCAGTGCATTTCTCAGATCACAGAATCACAGAAGATGGAGAGTTGGAAGGGGTCCATCAGGATCATCGAGTCCAACTCCTGTCCCTGACCCCAAGAATTATACCATGTGCCTAAGAGAGTTACTCAAACATTTCTTGAACCCAGACAGCTTTGGTGTTGTGACCACTTCCTTGAGAAGCCTGTTTAGGTTCTCAGCCACTTTTGGATTAAAAACTTTTTCCTGATATCCAACCTCAATCTCCCCTGACTCAGCCTCATGATGTTTCCTCAAGTCCTGTCCCTGGTCATGAGAGTGAAGAGAGCGACACTTGCCCCTTTGCTTCTCCTCACAAGGATGTTGAAGACCACAATGAAGTCTCCCCTCAGTCTCCTCTTCTCCAGACTGAACAAACCAAGAAAATGGATAAAATTCACATCCTGAGGAAAACTGAAGAAAGAGATCAGATTTTTTTTTACTGGTGTTACTAAGACCAGAACCTAGCAAGACCTTCTTCATCTTATCTTTTAGACTGATTTGTCTTTTTCTGTGCTCTTAATAATGAGGATGCACCTACAGACAAGTGTTCTAATGCTTTTGTTAACTACATATTGGGAGTTGGCTCAAATTTCCTTGATTTTAGCAGAAAACAAAAAATAAAGAACTAAATATGAAAAATATACACTTGCTCTATATATACAATGGGACACAGAACACTGGTTTAATTCCCAGAGGACACTGGTTTAATTTGATTGAAAGGCCACATCATTTTAGCATTGACAAATTCATGCTAAGGCAGGTGTCTTGTATATTAGGGGACCGAAACCACAAGACTAAAAAAATATAAGACTAGAGATTCATTTCTTATTTTCCCAAGTGGAGCTTTGATACAGACAGCTGATAAGAACAGTTTTCTGGAGCATTTTCTGGCCTGACAATGGACTCTGAATAAAGTAGCTGTACAAACAGGTGACAGATTCACCTTCTGCCTATGGAAAGGGACCATCAGAAAAGGATTAAGAGGCTGCAAGCCTGTGCCAGCATGGGTGTGTGGTGTGAAGGGCTGGGAGCATGCCATGCCAACCCCATACCTTTGAGCCTGACTAAGACAGAGAAGGTGACTGGGAAAAGCGCAAGTGGAGAGGAAAATGAAGGAGCTTTGGGCTCCCTTACGAGGCTGACCTTGTGAAGGGTCATCCACGGTGACAAGTGAGGGAGTCAGTCGTGCAGGGCAGGAGAAAGGATGTGCAGTGTAAGGCACGGAGCAGCAGGGCAGGTGTGAGAGCCGCGCAGACTCTTGTCACCCGTGGTGAACACACCACAGCACAGGGAGCGCCCACCACGGACTGTGGGTGTTGCAGCTGCAACGCCCTGCCAAGTGGGATGGAAAGGTGGGTGCCAGTTGGATGGGGACCAACAGGAAATGCAATAAAATACTAAAAGACTGCTCAGATTGATTAAGTGCAAAGGACAAGAACAATAATGAGAAACACGTCGGTGGTTTCACTTCTCATTCTTTCTCCACCTGTTTCACCAAAATGAGTGACTTTGTAATGTAAAAGTCCACCTCTTTTGTTGTCACAACCTGCCTAAAGCTGGTAGACAGCTGGGCATCTATCCCATACACAGACAGCACTTGCACCCCTCCAAGTAACAAATGTTATGTATTACAAGCTGACACTCCAGCCTGGATATAGGACCAGGGAAAATGCACTCAGGTAGCTGAATTCAGCACCATTTCCTTTCATCGGTGTGGACGTCATTATTCTGTTTAGCCTATGTGCCTTACGCCTTGGCCCTGTTGACATCAGGAGCTGTCGCTTCACCCTGTTAAATATTAACTACTTGGTTTTCCAAAGCAGCACCTCAGGTTCTGGGGTAAAGCCAAAGCCGGGAGCGCGGGGCAAGCTCCTGAGGGGGGCTCATTCCACCCAAGCTTCTCCCTTTTGGGCACGGCGCGCTCTGCCCCGGCGGCCTCTGCGTTCTGGCAGCGGCTGGTGCCCCGGCATTCCCAGGCTGGAATCTCGCACCCAGCGCTGCCGGACAGGCCGACCCCGGGCCGGGCAGCCCCGCCTGACGCAACCCGCGGCCCGCTTTGCCCCAAGCGCGGCTCCGCGAAACCTCCCGCCCTCGTTGCATCACCCGCGCCGGGCCGGGCCGGGCCGGGCGGGGCGGGCGGGGCGGGGCTGGCGGCCCGGGCCGCCTTTAAAGCGCCGCGGCGGCCGAACCGCCCCACCAGCGCTCCGCGCCGCCCGCAGCCGCAGCCCCGACATGAAGCGCGACCCGCAGCTCCCCGAGGAGCGCCCGGAGCCGCCGCCACGCCCGCTCCTCTCCTCCTCGCCCTCGGGGCAGGCGGAGGGCGCGGAGCTGGCGGCGCCCGTGTGGATCTTCGGGTACGGCTCGCTGGTGTGGAGGCCGGGCTTCGAGTTCACGTCGCGCAAGGTGGGCTTCATCCGCGGGTACAGCCGCCGCTTCTGGCAGGGGGACACCTTCCACCGCGGCAGCGAGAAGATGGTAAGGGGGGGCGGCGGCGGGGGGGACGCGGGGCGCCGGTGCCACGGCTGGGCTCTAACGGCGCTGCCTTTTCTCTGCCCACAGCCCGGCCGGGTGGTGACGCTGCTGGAGGACTGCGGGGTGAGTACCGGGGGCGCTGGGAGCTGGCCTGGGCAAGGGGGTGCCCGCCTCACCACCTGGAAAGGTGTGGCGGCAGCCGAGTGCTCTTGAGCGCCCCCCCCCCCCCCCCCCCCCCCCACTCGGAGTAAGGGAGCCTTGATTTGAAACATTAGCGGGCGGCTGGATGGGTCACTGCAGTTCCAGCATCCCGTAACCACCTTGCTCTTTCACTTTTAGGCATGCACATGGGGTGTAGCCTATGAAGTCCGCGGGGAACAAATTGCTGCATCGCTAGAGTATCTCAACATGAGAGAAGCTGTCCTGGGAGGATATGACACCAAGCTGGTGAAGTTCCACCCTCAGGAGAAAGATGCAGAGGAACCCTTCCTGGCTCTTGTCTACATTGCAACACCCCAGAACCCTTCTTACCTTGGCCCAGCATCTGAAGAAGACATTGCAGCTCAAATAATTGTCTCAAGTGGTTGTGCTGGCCATAACATTGAGTACTTGCTGAGACTGGCAGACTTTATGCGCTACTTCTGTCCTCAAGCAGAGGATAAACATCTCTTCTCCATTGAAGAGGCTCTTATTTCCATCCTTCCCTGTCTATACTACACAGAGGAGTCTCTAGAAGAAACTGCAAGTGTCCCTCAGAAGACTAAGGGTTGAAATAGGAAAATTTTTTTGCAGGGTTTAATAGAAGGGACATAAGGAAGAAGAAAGCAGTGGGGACAATTGTTAACTCTGATAAAATATTCTGGACTGAGTGAATAAAGGGAGAATTAGCAAGCAAGTAGCTGGGGAGGGAGGAAGTGGAGAGTAAAACACTTGCTATAGGACTTGCAATTAGTACCTGTACACTCCTTATCTGTAGCATCACAATACCCATCACTGCTTTCCATATGGAGAGCTGAGATCTTCACAGGAACTCTGCTCTGTAAGACTTGCTTCTGGGAGCCTGAGACACTCATTTTCTTTAGAGAAAGAGGCTCATCTATTCTGTGTATTTTCTTCTTTCTTTTTCTTTGAAGACTAGTTGAGCAGGACTTGACTGGGATTAAGCAGTATATATGTAATTCTACCTCAGACTGGCAAAAAGCTGCTTGTGTGGTGGTGGAGACTTTGGCAGATTCTGCCAAATAAAACTTTTTTTTTCACCTGCCTTGTCCCACCTCCAGTACAATGACCTGACACTACATTTTACAACATTTGTGCAATATGAAGTGAACAGGCCTCTTTATGCTCTTGTGGATCCTACTTCCTTATGTTGTGAAGGATCACAATAATGCACTTATTTTCTAAAATGTCATACTGTATTTATTATGTGTTATATTTCGTCTTAGGAGGGATATCTAAACTACTTACATGCCACAGTGGTATGCAGCCGACACTCAACCTTGCATTTGTGCCTTCTAGTTTTAAATCTGTTTTCTGAGGAGCTAAGCCTGCTTTAATGACAAGCTTTTTTCAAAGCTTCACTGTCCTTGTGCTGCTCCAGATATAAGTGACTCTAAGAAATGGTTCTGCCTGTGTGGGAAGCCTGTGCTGCCTGCAGGAAAGCTGAAACGATGCAGGAGAATTTTAACTAGCCCTGTACTGGGTAAACCTCTGGTGCTTCAGGGTAATGTGGGTTTTTCTAGAAGCATTTGAGGGTTCTAGTTCCATACAGGGGTGTCTGTCTGGCACACTTTCATTTGACTGCAGAGGACCATGACTGAGCATACTGGTAAGCCTGTGAGCTGCTGAAAGGCCTGCCTTGATCACATTAAGCAGTGGCACTGCTGCGAGCTCAGACTCTTCAGTTTCACATATTAACAGCATGAAAACCCACAGTATTTTGTGAGAAAACTGCTGCTACTGCAACTGCAGCAAAATAGCTCTTGAGAGCTGACCTCTGGGACTGGTGGCTCCTCCCAAATACCATGTGTTTTTTTAATTATAAAAAAGGCTAGGGACTGTTTGTATTACTGTGGCTTGTATGCATATGAAGTGGTACGGTGCTGTGCCCAGTAATAAAACAAACTGACAAAGTCAGTCTCATGTACATTGGTGTTGGCCTTTTTCATTACAGACTTAAAGTTCAAACTAAGAAGTCCTGGCTTTGTTTTTTGGGGTTTTTTTTGGGTTTTTTTGGTGGTTTGTTTGTTTGTTGTTTGTTTGTTTGTTTTTGTTACATTTTTAAATTTTGTTTGTTTGGGTTTTGTGTTTTAATGGTAATTTTTTTGTTGTGGGTTTTTTAATGGTGACTTTTTTATTAAACAAAGCCTTAACTGCTAATGCTGCTGAAGTTCCTATGGAATTTTTTTGTGGTTTTGTTTTGGTTTTTTAAATCATCTTGCTGCTGAGCAGCATGCTTCTGCCAGATCTAGTGGAAGATCCCGATTGACTCTTGAGAAAAGGGGATTCAGTGACTTTCTCTTCCCAGCTCTTGCTCATTGTGGAGTGCTGGTACTGACAACAGACACAAGCCAGCCTTCCAAACTCTGCAGGGCAGGCACAGAAATGTAATTCTTCCTTGCCAGGTCATAGGATTTTCATTCTGAGTATAATCTGTCATTGCTGTTTCCAAGAAGTAATAGTGGATGGGCAAGAAACTGCAGCTGCAGCCAGATCTGCTGGCTGCAGTTAAGGGAGTCAGTTATTTTTCTTCTGCCTTGTGCCTCACGTGGTGTGTACAGGGGTAATGTGCACATTCCCACTCCTCCAGTTATCAGCACCAGCAGATCACTGTACCTAGCAGTATAACCTCCCTCAAGACTTAAGTGATGGAGTCAAAACTAATTGAAACAACTGAATATATCACTAATTAAAGGCAGTTTAGTGTTTCAGGGATAACAGACTAGAGAAAAGTATGCTTTCACTGTCCTTTGGAGGCTCTCACTTCAGCTGAGCAGCTGCAAAATTAAAGGGTTAAAGATTGAACTCACCAGCAGAGAAACACTTCCTCCCTGGAAGTACAAGACTGGGGTCAGATTCCAGAATAACTCCAGATAAAACAGAACCATCTTCACACCTTTCAAATCTTCACAGGCACAAAGTTGCCGCTGACAGGAAGTAATAGCAGATGTGCACTGAGCAACCTGCATTGCTATTGCACAGGGAGAGCCCCTTGCCTTGTCCTGCCTAGCCTGAGTTGAGCCCATGATCTTCCACATCTGGTAAAAGACAAATAGTGAATTCTTGTGAACCGTGCAGCTGCACTAGGAATGTTGCTTTGGTGGCTGTTTCTTCTTCCCTGGAAAACTTCCCTGTGTTTTAAGCACAGGTGAACTACTCCACTGAATGACCATTTTATTCCCAAGGAATTCTTTGTAGTGGGCTTCCAGAAAAGGGACCCCATGTTCTCATCAGAAGTGGTGAATATGGCAGCTTGCTTCTGTCACACTGTCACTGCATCTTCAAGTCAGTAACATACTGAGGTAATCAGGTAACTTCTTTCTCCCAAGGCTTTTACTGCATCCTGTGAGTCTGGGAACTGGTCATGTTTTGGTCATTTGATGAATTTAAAAGGTTAACATCCCAGATTTGAACTTTGGCCATGTGAGTGAGGAGAAATGGCACCCTGCAACATTTGCTACATGCCCAGACTTTGCACTGCTACACAAAGGTGGGGGTTGCTTGCCTCTGATGAACCAAGTGGGAGGAAGATAATTGCTGCCTGGAGGCAGGCACTCTCACAGCCACGGCACTTGGAGTGCCAGGCCGATGGTGACACACAAAGACAGTGTCCTACCCCGGTTCTGTTTCACTATCGGTTTCCTCTCCCCCTGCCATGACTTGCCAGCCCAAGTGAAGCAGCTGGCTGTGGGTGCAGCTCCAGCTTCTGGCAGCTCTGCCACTGACAACTGGCCTGGGAAAAAACATTCACCATTGTCAAAGGGTGGGACAACCAGTGTTGCCAGACACTTCTGGAGATGCTTCCCTATCCTGCGGCTCCCTCCTGCAGGTGCAGATTTCTCTGACTTCCCTATGATGAGCTTGTGCCTATCAGGTCACCTCACATTAGAAACTGATTGCAATAGAAACATTTACAAGGACTATCAATTGCATATTTCCCAAGTCTAAAACCAGCACAATTCATATGATTTCAGTTCCTTCTTCAGCCTTTTCCATTTTCCTGCCCAGCAGTTCCCACACAGTCTTGGAACATGGGCCTGAGTCACCATTTCCTTGAGTACATTAAGACAGGACCTACCCAGCTGCTTTGCAGTGGCACAAGCCAACTAAATAAAGTAGATGACAACAGTTAATCCAGCCCCAGCCTTCATATGTTAAAGCACTCCAGAGGGCAAACAGTCCTTAAAAGGCAGGGGAAAGGAAAAGTAAACTCAACAACGTTAAAAGGATTCAGAGAAGACCAACCCAAGAGGAAAAAAACCCTCTGTTTTTTAGATGCTACAGTATCATTGTAGTTTTAAGGTGTACAGAACAGAGGAGACCACACTTTGATAGGCAAATCTACCGAAGTGATTCCAGCTTTAGTAAAAACATAGCATCTCCAAGGTGTGAACTTACCTGTGCTTCATGTACTTCTCCAGGTCAGAAAATTAATGAGACCAAACTTGTATTTGTGGCTGATGACAACAAATGCATGCAACTTGGCAAGGGAAGGAGGTGGTAGGGGAGGAGAGAGAACAAAGCAGATTTCCTCAATTGGGTGTGAAAGCAGCCAATGGCATGGTCAAGTCTAGCTGAGGAAAATGTACATTTGAGCATCCCAAGAGTGGGATCAGCACAAACTTTGAAGGCTACTGAGGAGGCAGCCCAGGATCTCAGTCCCAGGAGGAGCTTGAAGGGGGAAGGTGGAGTTCTGCATGCATGCCCACAGGCTTGAGAGGCTCCCTGGGGCTCTGCTATGTGTGGCAGGGAGAGTCTTGCAAGTGGCCTGTAAATCACAGGGAATGGCACACGCTGGACATAGCATCTGTTACAGGAATTGCAGCTGGTTGTACGTAGCACAGGTTATTCCATACGTGTCAGCTTGCTGCTCAAGAGACAGGCTGGAATATGGCTTTAATTACCTACAGATGTTTGACAGGCAGAGGAGTAGCAAAAGATAAAACCCCAAAGAATGCTCATCACTGCTCCAGGTCGGCCCCTGCAGCCGGAGCAGGCGAGAGCAGCCGGCGCTCCGTGTGACGGAGGCTGCAGAGGCTGTGCTGCCGGCACGGCACTACCCTCGCAGCAGAGGCACCTGGTGCACACTGAGGGATATGTCCAGAAACCACAGCCTGCTCTTCTGCTCCTGCTACCAGGAAAGCTTGGAGGGAAAAGAAAGAAGGGGAAAGAAAGAGAGTCTGATGAGTGTATGCTGCAGCAGGACAAGGGAGATGCACTCGGTATAAAGTATCCAGACATTGTCACCTGTGTGCTCCGGCTCTTCATGGAACACATTCCAGACAGCTCAGCACCAGAACGGGGGCACAGCTGACACACCCTAAAACCTGGTAGTCAATCTAGGGCTGAAACTTTAAATTGTTTTATCACATTTAGTGCAGTGATTTCAGCCCGAGGGCAGAAGGGAAAACAAATGAGCAGAATTTGGATGGGAGATGTCCCCAGAGTCAGACTTCTTTCTCACTTTGATGCCGCCAGTTTTCAGGACAGAGCACAGACTTCAGTAGCACCGAATCCAAATGTTTTTTAGAACTCAAGGACTGATGCAGCATAAAAAAGTGCAGTCCCAGTGCACAACTGAGCAGTGATGTGCCACCAGCACTCAGCCAGCTCAGTACAGAATCAGTCCCTGTGCATGGGAGGAACAGGAAGGGATAAACAAAATTGATTTACAGTCAGGCCGTGGAAAAACTACACTTGCAGCAAAACTAGCTGCTGCTCAATGGACTTAGGAATCTCCTACTAACTAGTTGCCTTGTCTTAGGTGAAAACCTCCCTGATTTATATGCTGTATTAAAATTATGAGAGAAGCCCCTTGTGGCTTTGAAGGAGCCTTGAGCCCTGGAGGGGAGGGAGGGCGGAAGGAAGTGGGCATTCTGGGCAGCACTGGGGAAGCTCTACATGCTTTGTTTACAAACCCTGTACACTTTTTGTTTGGCTTCTGGATGTGTTTTACCCTTTCTCAACTCCCTTTTCATCTCTTCATAGTGCCAGCCACACTGATGAGTGTTTATGCTTGTGAATTCCTGAAGCACAGCCAGTACCTTGAACTCTAGAGAATGAGACTGAAATAACGTAAAAGGTCAGGGAAGTTCAAAGACAGGGGTGCTGTTTTCCTAGCTGGGGACACCACACTGTTCCCAGACCACGCTGGGCTGCTCTGGGAACACAAGAACAAAGACTTCTCTCTTATGTCCTCCTGTTTACGCTGCTTTTTGCCTCCCTCACCTCACTGTTTTAAAAGGACTCATTTCCATGAAGCTTCAATTAAAACCTCCAGGGATCAATTTGGCCTAAGCCTGATGACTGAAGAGACCCTTGATAGCTACCGGCATTTAAAACTCCTGTCACCAAAGGAAAGGGAAAATTTTTATCCCACTACCCAAATCCTGCTGTCTCACATAGCAGGAGCAAGCCCCAGAGTGCTGCTTTCTCCACAAGCAGGTATCAGCTATTGAAGCATCTGGAAATCCCTAAGACTTTCACTCACAGAAAGGCAAGTCAGAGGGTGACTTTTGGAGAGTTTGGAGAGGAGAGGTTTCATGTACCCTGCTGGTTAGCAAGCCTGACCTCCAGAAACATGAAGAACCCTCCCCTGAGCTGGCTGGGCACATGCTGGGTACGTGCAGCTCACCCGTGCCCTGCAAGCAGAGAGCCCTGGCACACCGGGCACCTGCCCACACTCCGCACTTCCAGCGGCTCGGCAGGCCGGGGGCTTCCCTGCCACCTGCACACAGCTCCACACCATGTGCTCCCTGCACGGCACCAGCGCCCTCATTCACGGGTGAAGGGAGGCTAGGGAACAGTCCAGGACGGCGTGAGCACTGGTTTCACTACGCTCTGGCCTCAGCGCTTTGCCTCGAACTGAGGCTGTGGACTGAGACACCCAGCACAGACAATCTGAAAGCCATTTCACAGGCGCACATCCAGCCACTTACAGCCATTATAACCTCATTACAAACGAACCGCCTGGGGGACAACCACAGCCAGCTTGCTGATATTAAACTCTGTCTACACAAAGCATATGTGACATTTGAAAACACTTAGAAAACAAATTTTTTAAAGCAGCTTTCCATCCCCTCCTTGTCTAGACCGCGTACCAGCCTTTCCAAACTCCGAGTCAGCACCGAGGAAGCGCGTGATGCCATGGGAGGGAGGGAGGGAGGGAGCAGGCGCTGCCCGGGGCCCCGGGGCTGCCCAGGAGAGGCAGGCGCTGCCCACCTCTGCGCAGCCTGCCCGACGCAGGGCAGCGCTGGCACATGTGCTTCCACGTGTCACAGCACCAAGCGACAGCCAGCGCTGCAAGTGACCTCCCTGGACTGCGGCTGGCACGTTGTTGGATGTGCTGGAGCTGCACAGGGGTGGAGATCCTGTTACAGACAGCTGGGATCAGCAGCTCTGTCCTCAGGGTGCTTCTACTGGCGTCATGGGCTGAAATATCTCTTATTCTTGTTTTCCAGTGAAGTACTCATTTCTTTAAGTAACATTGAGCCAAAAGTATGTTTCAAACAGCTAGCAGGTTCCTTGATTATACATAAATTCATTTTAGATTATACATACATTCATTCTTTGCTCTGCTTTATAGGAGTGTGTTTTACTTCAAGTTGTTTCTCTCGACAAACACACAATCCCATTTTTAGAGAAGGAAAAGAGCAGGAGTGCCCAGCTCCCCACAGCTGTGATAGATGCTGCTTTTCATCTTTCCTTTGACAGCAACTGTTAAGAGACTCAATTACCTCTGGACACATTAGGCAGGAGCCAGATGAAAGTGTCTCTTGCTGCTGCACAGCACAGTTGATTCTGGCAGTATTTCTGTCTCTAAACTACATATATATTGAATCTATTCCTGGGAATACATCCTATAATTTGAGGGCAGAGGAGTTCAGGACTGAGAAAAAATAGTAACTGTGGGACTAGGCTCATTCAGAATAAAAATCCACTATTTTTTTTCCCAGAGGATTGCTGCCTCATTTCATTTGATGGGAGGATGTTAAAAATGAGCAGCAGTTCAATTCCTTTTTCTCCTGTATGGTCTGTATTTCTTTATGCCTTTATGTACACAAATGCAGGGGGACTGTTCCTCACTTAGACTTTCCTCTGGCAAATCACAATAGCATCATCTGCATATCACTGTGGCACCTTGGCAAGCTTAAGTTCCTCTTCATGAGACTTTTGTGAAGAGGTGTAATTTCTGTTGTACAGATGGGGTAGCTGAGACATCAAGAATATGATTTCAAAAGCATACAATGACTTTCAAAGCACATTGTGAAATATTGAGGGATGATGTTTTTCAGACTACTCAGAACTGTACATTGGGTGTTCAGTGATACCACACTGGAAAAGAGATAGTGTGTGCTCCTGTAATCAGCACTACATCCTGAGGCAAACATGCAAGAGTCATCTCATATTTTCATGAATACTCTTACGTTTGCATTTTTTTCGGTGAGGATCTGTGTGGTTGCAAGTTTAGTGATTTGCTCTCAGTATTCTTAAACTTTCACATACCAAAGCAACTAAAATTTGTGCTCTGTAAAGAAACATTTTTATATAGCTTGGGGTGTTTTTGCTTTATAGGCATCACTCAAATTTCTTGCAGTATCTCAAGTTCTTTTACCTGCTGATAGTTCCAAACTTCTCACTTGTGTAACATTCCTGTAACATCTCAAACATGAGATCTGGTCTAAATTAAAAATTTAAACAACATTACTTTTCCCATATGCTATCAATTATATCACTGCAAGGCAGAACTCGGCTTCTCTTATCTGTCTGTGAATATTCTACCAAATCAGTTCTCACTATTTAGTTACTTGATTCCAGACAGACACAATGATACAAAGGACAGCAAACTGCAGTGAAACCAAATTAAATTAATTACACAATATATACCCCTCATTGCATATGCTAACAGCAGGTTATCAAAGCCAGGGAAGCTGCAAAGATAATGATTGATTGTTTCAAAACCATATAAAGGACTTTAAAACAGCCAATAAAAGGAATTGCCAGAACTTCCAGTCCCAAGTCAACACTGTTTTAGAAATCTCCTTGTGCATTACAGATTCAGCATCACAATGTCAGTAATTGTCCAATTAGTCAATAGGAATTGATCTGTCAAATTACTAAAATACTAAGAAAAATTTATTTTTTGTGCTACCCAGATTAAATAAATATCTCAGTAAAATTATGACTTCAAGTTAGTTACAGTAATTTCTTCCAAACTCTAAACATGCAGAGAATTATGAAAGACTGCAGTCATCTGGACAAACAGACATTATGAAGCTGAATTACTGTGTTAGGGGCCCTTGAAATCCAGAGACTGGATGGAATGTGCCATTATGCACCTTCAGAGCTATTTTGAGATCCACTCCAACAAAAATGGTGTCCCCGCCCATGGCAGGGGGTTTGGAACCAGGTGATATTCAAGGACCCTTCCAACCAAAAACATTCTGTAGTTCTACAAAATCTATGATTGTAAATAAGATTAAATCAAAGAAAAACCTAGATTAAACAGCAAGAAGAGGGAGGTCTGCAGGAATGCAAATATTGTTCAAAAAACTGTTCACATTAACTCTATGGGAAAACCAGGAGCAGCAAGAAAAACAAGACCCAGAAGGGCCCTCCCATTAGAACTCACCAGATGCATGCAGTAACCCCCCAAAACAGGTTTTTAGCTGTTAGTTTTCAAAATTCTCTGAAGGTTCATATAGCCTGAATCTCTCCTCAGTTTCCCCAGCTCGCAAAGGAAAACCTGGGAGCTTTGCCACAGACAATGAAGTGTCACTCAAGGGTGTATCGGGCCACGTGCCATTGGATTTACTGTGCAGCAGCACGCTCCGCTGATCAGCACGTAGCTAATTGCAGTCACACGCCAAAAGCTTAATGTAGTTTAAAAAAAAACCAAAGCAACATTCAGCCAACTACGTGTGAAATTTGCTGACTCTCCCATTCTTAAAAAAACCCCATCAGCCTTCCATAGGCTGAGTGAAATATAGACAGGCACTCTGTGCTGCTGCTTCCGACTGACTGTGGGGAGGGCAAGGGCTGCCAAAGGTGACCGCTTTGGAAGCACTTCTGCGAGGAACTCAGATGGGTTTAGACCAATCCTGACACAAGCTGTGACTTGTCTATAGAGGAAAGTTACTTGAATTACAGAAGGCTGTGAAATAGAGAATAGCTGCTCCCAGCAAACACGATTGTTCTTCCTCAGCAAAGAGCTTACCTAGGAGGGGAGTTCTTCAGGAACATTGTTGAAGAACAAGCGTCATAAAACCACGTCTTCACAGCAGCTGCAAAACCCTAAAATATACTCATTAAACTGAATAAAAACGAGAATTTCTGTGTTTGACCTCAACTGTAACATCAAGGGAAACTGTAACACCACACTTGAAAAGAAACCCAAAGGACAGTCACCTGAAAGACAGATGACATCTTACCATGGGATGGAGGGAGGGCTCCCGCCTGTGATGTATTTCTTCCTAGAGGAAGACCCAGTTGGGAAGTTAAGATGTAGGGATACATCAGAGGAACTACAGGAACAGATGAGAGGTGAGATTAACAGGATTTGCTTCACCTAATAGCAGAGCATTTCTTAAACACATCTTGAGAAGAAAGCTGCTAGTTTCTTGTTATGAATAAGAACATTTGAATAAATTTAACAAGTATTCCAAAAATCAGTTTTGTGATACAATCCAAAGCATTAGTAAATTTCTAATCTCTGAGCAACAGTGAGCTTCTCTTGTATGCTTACCATTAACTTCATTCACAGTCCTCACAACAGAGGCGCAATGCATAGAGGTCATGCATTTAAAAGTTAAGACTTTAAACAGAAGCATTTCCTCTACCACCCGAAAGTACTGAAGTACTTGGGTCTTAAAAAGAGTTGGATAAGGTTGAAGACGGAGGAAAAAAGCAACTGCTTGCAAAAAAAAGTTGCAGAGATGACAAGGGATCTTGGATGTTGAGAAGCTCTCATGGTTGCCTGTTAAATACAGCAGACCTAACAGAACCAGCAACATTGACTAAAAAGGAAGAGACAGTCCACAGAAAATTCAAGAAGACAAAGTGGTGTTCCAATGTTTTCATCCCTCATTCTATCAAGGATGCTCATCAGCTGAGGAAGGATGGAGTCACTGTTTCATACCTGAGTACTGAAACACTTCCTCATGCTTAGGATGCAAAAGAATTCCCTCATATGCCCCTAGAACATTCTATAAATAGAGTACAGTAAAATGCCTGGAAGGCTCATTAGCTTTGGAGTAACTTCACTTTTCTGAAGGGGTAGGCAGGAGCGAAGAGGAGACTGAAGCTGGAGGAAACCCAACTCTTCTTATGCATTCCTCCATTTCAAGAGGCATTTTCTGGATGCTTTTCAGAGGAGCAAATGCTAACGTGAGCGCTACAAGAACAACTTGTTTACTCTACAGATCTGCTGGTTGAATCTGAGAGCTGGGACATCTGAATTGTCCTAATAGATGCTCCTGAGAGAAAGGCTGAATCATCCCTTCCCCTCTCATTCACTGCTATGCGACTGGTACAGGCTGCAAATAAAAAATAAATCCTTCACAATTCTAGGAGTGTAAGATATTACCTTTATTTTAGTATGTATGTCTCAGGTATACTTCACATGCAAGCAGCATCCCTTTGAATAGAGAGCTACAAATCGTTTTCCAGCCACTCCAACAGAAATTTCCAGAGGACAGGAGGGCGCGTGCCACCATCCCTCCTCGAGCAGGAAGGGGAGCACAAGACATGCCTGTAAGGCTCCCTGAGAGTTGTAACACGTGTGTCAGATTGGAAAGTCAACAAAAAAATGAAAGAGGCAG
Source organism: Cettia cetti (assembly GCA_013401135.1). NCBI lineage: Eukaryota > Metazoa > Chordata > Aves > Passeriformes > Sylviidae > Cettia > Cettia cetti. The sequence goes on along the minus strand of VZUI01035502.1, from coordinate 65,021 downwards.
AAGTGAGAAGCTGAGGAGCCTGTAAGTCTATCTGGGAGCAGAAGCAGGCCAGCTCGCTCCACTGAGGAGACCAGGACAGGACATGCAGTGCAGTGGTCACAGGGCAGCACTTCCCAAATTACACTGTTCCACATCCTGCCCCAGAGTGATTTTATCAATTGTGCTCTTCCTCCTCTCAGCTGCGACTTGGCTGTTCCTGAGCTACAATCAAAGTGGTGCAGATCCCTATTCCTGCTGCATGGAGCTTTTCCCACCGAGCTTTATGTGCCTCCCCCACTGGGAAATGCTGCTGAAGGAAATACTTTGGGGATATGGAAATAAAGCAAGATACAGCTCTAGGCAGACAGGCAACTTTCTACAAAGGGGACACAGAACAGCGAAGAGCAGGGACACTGTGGTGGGGAAAGCATGCAACAGAGAGGGAAGAAGGCACAGGAATAACACTACATTTGGACAGTGCAGCAATAATATCCTGATGCAAGAAATTAAAGCAGTTCCTGGTTCAAACCATTCTGCAGTAACCTGTTCCATCTCTTTGCAGAATAAGGAAAGGAAATTTAGTGGCTAAATGGAAAGGACAGCAGACTTGAGCCATAATAGAAAAGAAAAAATGCAGGCTAGGGGACAAAGGGTGTTCCTGGGGACCCTTCTGAGCTAGACAACCCTTGCAGGCTAAGCTACAAAAATGTGTGTCAGGCTGGGACACTACAGCACTTCTAATTTAAGTCCTAACTTCTCAGGACCCAAGAAAATTATCACCTTTAAGTGTCTTCAATAGTAGCATTGATCAGTGAACTGCATTTAACAGTTTTGTAGTAATCAGAGAGTAAAATGCTATAATCAACTAGCATGATGAATACACAGCACTCCCAACATCCCCCAAACCACAGTGACAGCTATTTATTTCACCATTCCACCTCAATACACAAACTCAGTTCATTCAATCGTGTCCACCTTTAGAAAATACCTTGATCTCTTGCAGTAAATTTATTTTCTCTGCCATTAATCCATATAAGTGTGTAACACACAGTTGGAGTGAAAAGATGCTCTGAAGAAATTATAAAGAACAAAGCTTCAGTGTATACACTCATTTGCTCACTTCAACTGAAGTGTTCCCCAGGTATTGATTACAAAAATACCTCCACCTTCTTAAAAAATTCCCGGTCTTTGCCTTTATAGCACTACTTCCTTCCCCAAACCAAGAAATTACACTAGGACAGCCATCACATGATTTTCCCCAATTCCTGGATTACTATCTTAGAACCTTTTCTCCTATGGTGCATAATACTAAGAATGTTGAAATTTAATGTCTTATAGAAACTGAACTGAGTATGATCTAGCAGTTCATTTATTTTACAACCATGTTAAATCTTCCTGAACTTCTCATCCTGACACAAACTGTGCAACCAGATGAGCTACCACTGCTTTTGCCACAACTTGTGATGTCATTTGGTGCTTCTCTTGAAGATTAAATGATTTAAAATAATTTTATTTTTATGTTATGTTAAATATATTTAATACATTATATATATATTTAATATATATACTTTTAAATACATATTTTCAGTTTTATATTTATCAGTGTTTTAAATATAAATAATTTAATCTTCCAAAAGTACGCCATGTGACAGCACATACTACATTTTTGCAACCTTTAATATTTTTTTTTTTCTCTCCACTTTGGATTATAAATTAATGCAACTGTCTAGCAGTTTGGAGATCAAGACTGTGCATAAAAAAGTCCTTTTAACTCCCACTGGAAAGAAAAAAAAGGAAAAAAAAGAAATAACTATAAGAGAATGATGTCTCAACAGTCAACTGTTTTGAATTCAACCACTGAAGTTCAGGTACTGTGTAATTGCATATATTGTAGTTGCTTCTGTTTTCTTGTGACCTGCTGCACACTTACTCCAAAATAGATTATGAGGTAATCAGTGAATACAAACATGGGATAAGGGTACAGTTGTAACTGAAGGTGTTACAAACATGATACTTGGCAGAGCACAGACACTCTAGAGCTTTACATTGAGCAGCGTTTGTCTCCAGAAGCACTTCCAGATGCACACCCCTCCATGCTCTCTTCCCTAATCCTCTCATTCATACAGCTACATGCATAAAAACCACAAAGACACTGATTTACATAAAATTATCTCACTCCATTTTATTTAAGATTTTCTCCTCCAGTTAGTAAAAGAAAGATGTGTCTCTCTTTATACATATGTACAAGTTCAGTTACAAAAATAGACAGCACATTCAAAGAGAAAAAAAGGCTTGGCATTTGTCTGATTCCCTCTAAATATCATATATACATGTGAATAGAAGGGGAAGGGGGAAGTCTTAATGAGTTAATTAAACATCACCTCCCCCTCAATTATCCCCTGCAAATCTGTTCAAAAATCAATCTAACTTAACTCAGTTCTGCTATTTTCAGGTGTGCAAATTAGAGGCAGAACCAACAGGAAGCACTCGCTCTACACTGTAGGACGCCAGGCAAAGGATTTGGGGTCAGAAAAAAAATTATAATAATAATAAAAAAAAAAATCATCTTCCACTGTCACAGCCCAGACCTGTAACTCAACTTGCTTCTCTCAAGGGATGAAAGTGCCCCGGCAGGATAGCCTCTTAATTCAATGTGTGAGACAGAACAACTGTCCCACACCTAAATCTCAGTGCAATGCAGACAACGCTTACAGCAAAGCAAGGGGCTACGGGCAGGGTTTGTGCATCAAGAATGGGGAAGGAGCAACCAGGGAACAAGAACATGGATGGGTGCTGGCAGCACTGCCTTCTATCAGCCTCACGGGACACGGCTACCGCCCGCACACTGCGGTGAACTCAACCACGCCAGTACGTGTGATGATCACGAAGATGAAGGGAAAACACATTGCAAGAACAGTCAATGGGATGGCTGCGATATGAGACAGTTTTTTTTCCCAGAATTTGGCTGGAAGAGGGAATGGCACAGTCCTCTCTCTCTCAGGATTGTTTTTCATTGCTCCTCTCACAGCACTGCAGGCTGCAGATCTGTGCCCTGCTACGGCACGGTGAGAGAAGCAGCACAAACTCCTCCTCAGCACTTCATTTCTCCTCCTTGAGATTTGTACAAATAGAGCATTATTTTGTTTCTAAGCTTTTAAGAGTTCTGCACACCTCAAAAATGAGAGAAATCATTCTGAACATGGTGAGTGTACATGCTGATAAGAACTCTGAAATGCAAACCAATCACTGGCCTGTGGTTTCTTCCACTGTGTCAAGCAGAGGCTGTGCTGCTGCTCTCACGAGGCCTGACAGCACTCCCTGTATTCTGCAGCTCTGAACACCTTCCTGACAAATGGTGCTGAAAAGACTTCGCTCCCTGGAAACCACCTGAGACACCTTCCTCTGAATTTCAAGTCTTTAAAGAGCCCAGAGACCCACACCAGAAGAACCCAAGAATTTTTTTGATCACACATCATCTTCAGCATAGCCCCCAATTACTCCTGCATGTTCACTGACCAGCTGCCAGTGTCTTTTGACTCTACAGGATTTTCCTGGGGGTCAGATACTGATTTCATACGACGAAATTAATGCTGGGCTCCACCTCAGGCTACAAGAGGAAGTATACTGGTGTGACTTCAAGCACACACAGCTGCAGGATATTGCATGGAGTAGTGGGATGCTTTCCCTTCCCTCCCTTCCCTCCTTCTCGCAGTGTCTGCAAAGATTTTTTGGAATACACATAATCAAAGTGCTCACATCAACCACCCACTCCCATTGTGCTTCGATTTTCTTTCCACACGTCTTCAACTGGCAGGGTGGTCTACTCTGAAAGCCAACACAGTTCAGGCAAGCTTTGGGTTTTCAAAATCACTACCGACCACCTGAGGCGTGGGCACCTTTGCTTTGCTTCCGAATTGAAGTTTCTGATATGAGACTGCTGGTCAGGTTTAGACTTTTGGGGGTCCCACAAACACTGTTTCCTTTGCTCAAAGGGGAGCTCAAGGGAGAGGAGGCGCTTGAAGGTCCAAAATCTGCAAGTCCGGAAGGCCGAATGATTGCTGTTTGTAGAGGGCTACTTGCAGACATGCCTAGCAATAGAAAAGAAAATCAAATTCTACATGAGCATATTATTCCACTTGTGGCTCTTCAACAGCAGACAATGTATTAACAATCACTCCTAAGACCACTCTGCATTCATGACTTATGACAGTTTAATGAAGAGGGATGTCCTTAAGGTACAAAACATCTTACAGTTATACCCTGGGCTATCTTCAGCTGGTGTAAAGCTGCAGCTCAATCACCATCAGTTTAGCAGGTTTTGGAATGCGACACTGTAACTTCAACATGATGCAATGCAGGAAAAGCACATGGCATGAACAACACTATCTCATCTATCTGAACACCACATAAAAAAACCCCCAAACCAACAAAAAAAAACCAAGAGGAAAAATATTTGGTATGAGATAATTCAAAGGGCAGACAAAACTCAAGGTCGTCTAAAGCAAAACTGGCTATCCTCTCGTACCCTTACCATGTCACACTTTGTATTGCCTGGATCTCAGAACACAATGGATAAGCAACACCAACCACAGAACAGTTCTAACCTATCTCCAGCAGGCTGTAAGCAGCCGTGAGGCACGCTCTGGGCAGCCTGGCGCCCGGTCCCCGTACCTTTGGAGACGTTGTACCCGTAGGCTGCGTACGCTGCTGCAGAGGCCGCCGCTGCCCCCGCCTTGGCCCCTGCCATCGCTGCTGCGCTCCCTGCTATCGACTTCCGGCTCCTGCCCTTCCCGGTGCCACCTTTGGAGCCAGCTTTGGGACGACCCCGGCTTCGACTTGACTGGCCTCTCACAGCCAGAGATGAATCTTGCATTGAAACACCTGAACAAGGACAGAATGTTAAAACAGTGACTCCTACAGTGCATCACATGCCTCAAAAGTGAGTGCAGCATCAAAGCTGCCTACCGGTTACATTAATACTGTTCCTATGTGGCATTTACAGTAACAGGGACACCATGAGCAAGTGGCCTCATGAAAAGAAATTATGTATACAAAACTTCACTCTTCAGCAACAGTATCTTATTAACTGCAACTACTTGTAGTATTATGAATCCAACCTACAAAAAGGTGGAGGATTCCAAGTTCTACTTCAGGATGATGCATTTTCTTATTTGAAGATGGAGATGCAGTTATCTTCCATCTGCTACCTCTGAAGAAACTTGTCAAGAACTATGATTCTACTTATTTCACTGTGGAAAATTACAGTAATCAAAATCACTTGACATTATTTGAAATTACATTCCACTTGAAAAAAAATTGATCCAGCCATCCATTTAAGACAGACTACTAATTATTTACGCACCAGCAAATTCAAGGAAAAGCTTAGAGATTAATAGTTCTGTGGTTGCCTGTAATTTGGTAAGAAACTTAAGGGAAGGAGAGCCCTCCATAACATAGGAACAAAGGACACAATGTTTTGAAGTAACCAACACAAAAAAGAGGTTAAGCATGGTGAATGACAGACTATGAACAGATTTCCTATCAAATCAGAATCAACTTCACAATGGAAAAGCAATTATTTTCCCCCCAAATCTTGTCAACCCTTCATATAGCCTGCGTAAAATGCAGAAAACCTATCACTTAGCCATGCAAAGTCAAGGTTTAACAAATGTTAGTAATAAATCAAGGCAAGAGTACTGACCATTCACGGTGTCTGAAACTGAGCCAGTAATGGAAGCAGGAGAGTTTGTTGCCCTTGACTGAGGTGCTGAAGAAGCTGGATCATCCACAATCACAAGCATATCATTACTGCTCTCATCAGGAGGGATAGAGCCCATATGTAATTCACTGCTGATGGATATCTAAACGTGACAGAGAAAGCCATTAGCTTCTCAGGTTAGAAAAGGGTACAAAAATAATAAGATCTTCAAAACCTATACAATCACAAGTAATTGGTACTTGCTGTTTCACATTTTCTCTACAATAGCAGCATGAGCATGATACATCATCTGCCTGATCACACCACACTTCATTTACACGCTGGGCAGCAGCAAAGACCTCCACCTGCTATTTAATTTCAATTCATGAAAATACATGTTAAGTTACGAAGCAAAAGACTAATGGGCTCAGCAGAGATTTAAGTAAATTGTTGTTCAACGGTGCATTTTCAACTGCAAAAGAGAAAATAGGATTCTTAATGCACTACTACTGCTAATAAAAATCTTGATCAATAAAGGAACAGTACAATACAGAAATCCTAATCGACATGGCACAGAACAAAATTTGCTGCTAAAACCAATTTGCAATTCTTTACACACAAATGAAGGAAAATAAGATGTGTTCCACTGAGAATTTTTAATTTAAATTCCAGAGGAGGAAAACCACAATAGTTCAAAACCTGATGCAAGTGAGGAAGCAGAGACAGAGACACAGATGAGGCTGGTGATGGGTACTTACAAAGAATGTCAAGGAGCTGTTTGAGGGATACTGTTTGGTTCAGGAGCAGAGTGTTTTGGCTATGGAAGATATTGGTATGGGAGACGGCACATGGTTACAAATGTGAGCATGAGAAAGGCGGGAAAAAGGGACAAGAAAGTAGGAAGAAAGTAAGTGGGACTCAAGAGCAGAAAAATTTCACGGACTGGAAGGGAGGAAAGTCAGGGCATAAATTCACTGTAAGAAAAGGGAGGTAGAGACTGAAGCAAGAGGGGAATAATGGAATGTCAAATAATGTGAGGAGCTGTAAGACAGCTTATTAGCAGCTGTTGCATTTTCAATAAACTATTTTCATTTGCATGGTTCACACATCACTTCCCCACACACTAAAAGCTCTACAAGAGCTAAAGTAACAGACAGCAAGAATCCTACAAGATGTAGAGTCACAACTGAAGCAGTGGTGGCTCTTACCTCACTGAAAGGACTGGGCATGGCAGAGTCTACACTAATGAAAGAGTCATCCCCATCAGCAGACAGGTTGGAGTTATCAGCTGATGGAACAAATGGGATCACAAGGTTCATGTTCTCCTTCTTTCTCTTCCCATCCAATTCATCTTCCTTCTTTTTCTGAAATAAATGAAGTAATACCAGGAATGAAAAGGCAATAGAACACAAGAATGGGAACAAGCAACCCAAAATCTCAAAATCTAGTGCAGTATTTTAACTCAAGGAATGCCACATGAAAAATTTCCCAATACAAATTTCTGAAGGATATGGTAACAGATCCCTTAAATATGCCTTCTTTAGATTTCAGAAGGGTTTTGCTTGTTTTTCTTCATAAAATAGCTGGAATGATGGAGTATTACTCTTACAAAATTACTTTGATTTCTAATACCTTTTGGAGTGAGCTTGAAATCCTTTACTGTTACACAAAAACCCTATTAATTAATGCAAGGCCTCCCTGTCTTAACTCAGAATTTTCATAAACTGGTTTTAGGGATGCTTTTTAAACAAACTGACCTTCCCTAGCTCCACAGGAGCCTCATAGCTATATGGGTTATTATCCATGTTTGATGGTTCCTTTACATTACGCTTTTCTCCTTGTAGAACAAAATCTCAATAAAGTCACCAATTTAATGATCAGTTGATTGTCAGATTTGCTTGGACAGGCAGTACTTCCCTATTTTTGAAGTTGCTAATGACTAAAATACAGGTAACTATGCATGACTTATTTTGTAATATCCCTCATCTGTGTAAGGTACTGCCACAGACTTTCAACGGTAACAGCAGGAAGGTTTACTCTTTAAGACTGCCTTGGCATTAAATGTTTCCACATTCCCTCACAATGATCCTGAAGCTCTTCTGGCTCTACCACTGACACAGACAACCTCTCTGTATCAAAGTACCTTCTCAGCATATTTTTCCCTTTTACGTTTACGTTCCTTCACACGATTTGTTTCTTCCTGCTGTCGCTTCTCTTCTTGACGCTGACGCACTGTTGGAGAAGAAATACTAAGCTGTCACCACTGAAAAAGTATTTCTTATCCTTTTATGAATCTTACTAGAAGTTCTAATTCTAACAGAACTGGCAAGAAAAGTCAGTTGTATTGAAACTAAAACACATTGAAAACATTATGCTATTAAAACCATTTGTTTCCAAGTCACTAAAAAGCCTTACGGTGAAATTCTTTTTTCAAACAACATGAAAGACTATGCCTCTAAGTTCAAAAATATGATGAAATACAGCACTTCCACTAATACTTTTCTTGTCATGACCTACACAGTTCTTGTCAAAGCTCTGTCATTCAGGAACAATGTAATGATCCCGAATGTGTGCCAATAAAAACTTAATCACATCATCATGTCTCACTCTGCACAGCTTCATTCAGCTCAGCAGTGGTATCAAACTAGCTTGTACTAACAAGAGCTGGCAATACAAAAAGAGACAGGAAACAGAAGTTGTTATCAGCAATACATGTGTTTGTAGAGATAAAAACACAGATTTCATAAGGTAATTAAGTGGAAAATGGGGGAATTGCTGAAACACCAATTTCACATACATTTCTTTTCTAGTTCCTCATCATCCAGCAGAAGGCTGACCACTTCTTTTGGCTTCAAGGTGTCAGGTTTGAAATTGCCACCTGAAATGACCATTCGTTGAATCTAGAAGGAAAAAACAAGCAAAGGAAAAATTAGTCAAAGCAGCCATGAAACATTTCTCATTGCCTATCACTGAGAGCCAGCTGCAAAAATCATGCAATTACATCTCTCTTAGTCAGACTTGACCCAATTCCCCTATCATACCAAAGTTAGTAGAAAAATTTCAGGGTATAAAATATGAGAAGCAACTGAGATAGAAAGCAGAAATTTACCATCCCTTATGAAAAGTCACATTTTTTCTGAAGCAGTATGTAATAAACTACAAATTATAAGAGTATTAATGTCCTGCTGAACAAAACAAAAATACAGCAACAGTCCTCTCAAGTATAATATACCCATTCAAATTTTCAAGTAACTGCACAGAGGATCATGAAGATCACATTCTTAAAGGGTGCAACACTTTTAGTATTCTTGACTGAAAATTTTATCTCCATCCTGAGTTGGGGTTGCAGTTTCAGTAATTTGCTCAGCCTCTATTACTACAACTATATTTAAAAACCCCAACAACTAACAAGAGTTGTAACTTAACAGAAGACAACAAGCTTTAACATAAGGCAATTTCAATGATTTAGATAACCAGCAGAAGACTACACCTAATTTTCAGGCTGATTTCAGGTAACTCTAGGGCAGTATCTCAGAAAAAATGGTTTCAACAAGAGAAATGTGAATGCATTCAGTTGTTGCAACATCATGAGCAGCATCCAAGTAAGACAAAAGCTAGAAGAAACTCCAAGTACACAAAACATCTGAATGTTGTATATCCTGTACCTACTGCTACCAAAAAACATGAATCTCCTCAGTTATTTTCTTGCCAATAAAGTATCAAGAGTTTAAAGTTCCTTACTTTAGTACACTTACTTCTTGAAGCTGCAGGACACTAAGCTTTTCTGGCAACCCTCACACCTCAAATAATTTCCGCTTGATTACCTTCCAAATGCCTTTTAAAAAAATTAGCTGTTGTGTAACATGAGAGGAATCAGTAACTCTGACACAGCAAAGACAAGCCCTAGTCTTAAAAAAGCCTGAGTAGTTTCACTGCAACATAAGAAACAGTTTTCATGAAGTCATACGGTAAATAATTCGCTTCTTTCCAGTTCATATCATGTCACTGGACTGATGCTGTGTTAGAGATACATATCTGAACAAAGACACTTCCTTTTGCCTTCTCTTCTGTATCCCTGCTGACACTTTTTCTGTCTCTTTACTCATGTTGATGCGTGCTTTATGATACCATTCCTTGTTCCAAGTGAGTTCCTTATTCCTACCTCACTCTTTTCCTTTGCCCGCTGTAGGATGCGCTCCTCAATGGTGCCTTTACAAATCAAGCGGTACACGGTGACTTGTTTGGTCTGACCCAGCCTGTGGGCCCGGTCCATGGCTTGCTGGTCTACTGTTGGGTTCCAATCACTGTCATAGAAAATTACCTGCAGGGCAACACCAGAAAGGATTAAACAAGAACATACGTTTAGAGCACCTGGTGATTAAACAAACAGAAATCCGTAACAATAAAAATTCAGTCATGTTTCACAGAATTACAGCCCCACTGTAGGCTGTGTTAAACTAGCCTTGCCCAGTCCTGTGAAGACTCTTCCACACTGCATTTCAAGTGAATTCAAACTAACTGACACTACACATGTTTCAACTTCCACAGAAGGTCTTTAATATCTTCTTAAACAGACCTGATTGGGAGGCACAAAAATCCTAAGTTTGTTATCACATTAAATGATTATCATGCAATTACAGACTAACCACATCATGGACACATTTTAGTGCTACTTACCATCACATCAGAATTTCATGCAAAAAGCAATACTCCAATTTTTATTCAAAACCTATATAAAGTCTAACATTTCTAGTACTTTGACTATAAAAATCTGAAACGTCACATTACACTCATATTGCACTATCACTCTAATAGTACTTTATGCACAATAAGCATAAAAACCAAAAGCATTTTAAAAAATATTAGACAGCAAAGTAAAGTATCAAGAAAGCTACACAGAAAACACAGGCCTAAAAGTGCTCATGCAAGAAGCCTGCCTGAGCTTCCATCTGTTTATTTCTTCTTTTAAACCCTGGAAATCCTACAGATACTTGTTTTCTTCTGATTTCTTGTGACTGACAGCAAGATATGATAGATTTTTTTGATTCAGAGATCTTTGGTTTTGTGTGGCTACAGACTTGAGGTCAAATCTGCAAGCACACCAGGTGCAGGTTAGAAGCACAAGAATAGCTGTTAATGAAAAGATGAATGGTTCATCAGTATTCCTTCCCTAGTGATTAGTGGCAGCTGCTCCAGAGTGCAAATCCTTGCAATTCACCTAAATCAGTCTGTCTTTATACCTCAGGGGAAGAAATTTATCCTTCCTGAGTAGTTGATCCTCAACTACAAATGGTTTCCTACTTTTGTAGGTACCATTTCATTCTTCTGGGCCCAGAAAAAAGGGTAACTGGTAACTACTCCACTGGTTCCTTTGCAGCTGAACCTTAGGAGCAAAGGGTCATTCATACAGTGAATGCTGTTTCATCTAAGTGTCAGTTGCACCTGTAAACCCCTTCAGTAATCCAACTCCTTTCTGGACTCTGGTACCAAAGTACAGGTGGAGTGGGAAGAAATTTCCAACTGTAACCAAAAGCTGTGTACCAAAAATGTTCAATATTCTACATTATCTTTGAGATAATACTACACTGTGAGTAACGAAGTGAACAGGCTATGCAATTTCACAATGTGAATGGCAGTACTAAAAATATTGATCACTATGGGCAAGAGAGTGCCAACTTTAGCACAGAATGACCAATTTTCCCACATAAATTGTTACCAAATTTCACCTACCGTATCTGCAGCTGTAAGGTTAATGCCCAAGCCTCCAGCTCTTGTACTTAACAGGAAAACAAAAATATCATTCCTGTAGAGGAAAGAGATTAAATCCCCTTATTTTGTGCATGAACAAGGAATAACCACAGAAGCAATTTTTTGACCCATATGAAGTAATCATGGCTATTTCTACTATTTGCACAGTTCAGAATGCTTTGTGCTGTTCATTTGTGCTCAAAGGAGAAAAAAACATATGAAAGAGTGAAAGAAGGTAATCTGCAAATGAGGACTGTCTGAACATGTAAACATTCGATTTGCAATAGCAGTTTATTCATCTGTATCAAAACAAATCAGGGCTTGTTTATCTTGCCCACATTGGAAATTAATATTTCATATAGACAAAGAACAATCTATTGTTTCACAGAACTGACCCGATGTTAAAGACATCTTGCCTTAATGATGCTCAACTGATAAAGAAGAAAAATAAAAGTCAAAACTGTGTAGATGCAAGTTTTGTTCTAAATTTGGTGCTTTGAACAGAACAAACAAGGAGACAATGTAGCATGACCAGGTCCTGATGAAAACTGAAATGATAACCACAAAATCAAAGTTTCTGCTAAGGTTGTGAACTGCACTAGTGTCTCTGCAGGGTCAGCAGTATTTAGAAGTGTTCAACACCTTATGGATCTGTGAACAGGCTGACACAAACAAAGCAGAAAGTACACTAGTAAGGCCTAAAAGACATTGACACATTGTCCCTCTCTGCTTAAGAGAAGATAGACTAGAATGCCACCTCCTTTTGGTACTACACTGTCTGAACAACTTGGGAAATGTAAAATCAGTAAAGTACCAGAAACTCTTGCTGAATGAACAGGAAGGAACTAAAACCAAGCTGTCAATCTTCAGACTTCATCTTGCAGGCAACAAAGCCAAAAGAGTCAACAGGTGCCTGTTGAAGGTAATCCTTGGCCAGGTAATCTGTTCTCTTGTAACAATAGGGGGATGTGTGTATAGACAGTCACCTGAACACCCAGCTGTGAAATGCTTCTGGATATGCCATTTGGGAAGGAAAGTGGATAGAGCCACAGACTACGTGAACAAATTATCATCCCACAGCCATATATTTTCAGCACCTTGCAAGGATATCCTGCAGGAAAGTTTAGTCTCAGTCATGCTTTTTTTCCTGGAAATATTTCTCATAAGTAAATCATGTATAGGAGGAACTCAACTAACAGCTTAATAGAAATTCTTGTTTAGACTGGCTGACCTACATTTCAAAGGGATTTCCTGCTGAAATTATTATTTTTCTTCAGTTGTTTTATTCATTATTAAAAACAAATTCTGTTCATTAATAAAACCATTTTTTCATTTCTTTTGGTTAAGGGACCTTACAACAGGAGGAAGCGTCAGGATTCCAGGACATCACAACCTGCAAGGAACTTGTTTTTGACACCTGGAAACAGGCAGAAAGAAAGGTACTCCATGATCCTCTCACTTTTGTGTGTGTTCAAGTTCACTAGAAGACTCATCATTGCAACAAAGTCCTTCAGGCCTGTCAGCCTCAGTGACCTGAAAGGCCACTGAAAGGCTGTGACCTGAAAGGCCTTGACTCCTATCTTCAGCTACAACACTTGGGACCACTAACATAAGGAATTTTCTCAATTCTAGAATGTTGCTTTCACCCTGCAACAAACAACTATCTATGAACCTAACTCCACTGAAATAGGAAAGTCACCTTCTTACAAGCACACATCAACATACAGGAAGGATAACCTTACTGTGAACAACCGTACCAAAATGACATTGTATCAAGCCATATCTCATAATTAAAAGGAAACTTAATAACCATAAACTCAATCATTATAAGTAATGTGCCCTGATTTGCTCATTAAAATCATCAGGATCCATTTTGGTTTACTAAATGAGAAGAGTTACCCTACCTTTCTAGCTAATTAAATCCCCATTTTATCTTTTGTATACTAAGGTTTAAGGTTTCTTAGTAAAATCTGGTTAAATGGTTTGTTTTGCAGAAAACTAGGTCACTTTCAATACTCTAGCATATGCAAGGTTTTCAACCTCATCTTTACAGTGCTATTTGTCAAAACATTTAATAACCACTGGACATTTGCTGCTTTTCTATTGAGTTTCTTTCTAAGCAGCAGCCTATTTGGATTGGCAAGATGTATAATAGGTGGCTACACTAAAACTGCTTCCAGTACTCTTTCACAGATTTGTATCAACACCACTGACTACTGGCCAGCAAACCACCAAGAAACTGTTTCAGATAAAAGAGATCAATCTGATATAAGGAAAGATAAGTGCAGATTTCATTCATTTCCATTACATCTTTCACCAATTTCCTAGATACATTTTAGCACAAACACACCTTGCAAAATACATTACCTGTTCTGAAAATCTGCTACCATGTCCCTTCGTTCAGAAATCTTTGAAGAGCCATCCAATCTCATGTAGGTATGTTTCCTATAAACCATGTATTCCTGCAAAGAACATACACCAAAAAATATAGCTGTTCTTGAAACTGGTTCAAATCTTGATTCTTTTAGAACCCCCCCTACACACAATAAAAGCAGGATTGCTAATTACAACAAGGTTCCATAAACATAGTCAACAAATGTTCTGTAAGCAATACTTGATAATAATACAATCCAGAAATTAAAGCTACTCAATCATATGTCGGCTTCTGCATTTCATGTAAGAGATAAATGACAATGTCAGTTCAGAGTTGGGGATTCATGTGCAGCACTGCAGACGTGGTGCATGCCTTTTCCTATAAATAAATAGGTAAATAGGTAAATAAAAATCACTAAAATGGGAAGTTTGTTTTCACAGAGTTTAAATTTTTACTAAATTCCAAGTTTTTACTGTGCAAGCAAACTTTTCCAAACAAACCAATTGCACCTGCTCCCTGTCAATTTTATACCATTTGACTGGTGCTTTTAAAAACCTGGTGCTGTATAATGTCTGTCCAGGCTTTATCTCAGCAGTGAAGAGCCTGTGAATCTCTTGCATACAAGAACACAGAACATTACAATGGTGTGTCAGCCCAAGCAGTGGAACTGAAACCATTGCCTGAGACTCAAATCAAACGGCATCAGCTACGAATGCTGTAAGCAAAGGCTTTTTCCACTGAGACACATTTTTCATGCTTTAAGGTTCTCAGCATTTTTTGATACTTGTGCAACTATCAATAAAATCTGAATTACAGATAAAGCTCAAATAACCACAGAGTTTCTCTAGAAAGGTATCCTCTGGGATGCTTAAACAATGGGATCCTTGTTTGGCTGACAAGATGCAACAACTACTGGTTATATGATTTAGGTTTAACCATGCTGGTGCATGAGTCTTTTTGAGATGCCATGAGTGCAAATGAAGACAGAAAGGAACAGACAGTGCTTTGGCAGCAAGAACTATTGGATTCATCTTGCTCCAAGGCACAGTGCTCAGCAGACACAGAACTCATGTACTGTGAGAAGCTATGGCACTGCTTGCACTCTAATGAACCTTCTAATGGTACCATGCCCAGCTCTCCTTTTCACCTGTCCTTCAGTGCTCCTGATCCCTTTGTGTTCTGCAGAAATAGTGAAAGAGCAGCCATATTTAAGAAAACTGAGAAAAAGACTGACTGTCCTAGGGTGACTTTTTGATGCTTGTATCCCCAGTCGTCTGCTCTGTTTATGCTGGATATTAAGTTCTGCACTTTTAAGACTGGTTCTGAGAGCAAAGGGTGGGAAAAAATGATGCTTCCTGATGCAGAGGAAGCAAGCTTCAACATGAAGCAGATGAAAGAGAAAATCAGGTAAATAAAACAGTGTGGAAATGGCCAAATCTACACTTGGACCACCTTTACGAAACAGAGCTCATGGCTAGTAGGATTTCTGGAGTACAACAACCGAAGTTCCAAGTAGAGAACAGCTCCTTCACCACACAGACAAACAAATCCTAATTAACTATTAATTTATTCATTTCTATGACAGGTTTCTGTCACCAACTAAAACCAGAGACAGAGTTGTCAGTTAGGCACTATACCACCTTTTTTCCAGATTACATAAATTCTTTTACTATTATCTCAAGAACCTTTTCCTTTCACTTCTTTGTTACTGTCTTTATCTGCCTTTATGATGGTTCAACCTTTTGATCTTGATTTAGTCTTTCCTCATCTGCTAACCATCTTTTCCTTATGTGTCTCCTAAAAACACTTCAGCACAAACAGAAAAATTTCTTTCATTCCATCAGGTGCATTTATCCTTATTCCAGACTTCAGACATTTTCACAAAGGCACTAAGTACAAAAGAACAAGTTATTGTACACCTGCAATACTGGCATTTACTCCTCCAGGTCTGCAAACTAGTTTTGTACATTAGCCCTTAGCTAATCCTCTAACAGGTTCTGGTCTGCATTCATCCACCCTCCTCTGATCAAGGTGGATATTTCACAATAATGTAACAGTGCTCATATGAAACATCCTTTTGTCTTGAACTGGTTTTGTGCAGTACTTTCCCGAATATTAACAGTACACCCTTTCAATTCAGAAAAAAAGTACTCCACATGGCAATCCATACTATACTTCTCAGCAGTTCAGTGTTCTGATAACTCATAGAAATGGCATGCTTTTACCTAAAGAGAAAACCCTGATGGCAAAGAAAATATTTAGAAGTAAATATACCAGGTCTCTACTGCAACTGTGGAAGGCGCTTGATGACTGCTCATTTTTCTAGTTCCCCACAAGGAATGATGGAGTGGAGTGGGGCAAGCCTCACAGGGAGGATTCAGTCTCATATAAAGATCCTTGTATTAGACCTGCTTGAAAAATCTACCTGCCAGTCTTGTTTAGTGTAAGGGGTCAGCAAGCCACCAGAAGCATCAGTCTAGGGCAAACAATGAAACCTTGCACCAGAGCACCTACACAGGAAACAATACACGATGACCTGAGCATGGTAAGAATGTAGCAGAATGCAGCTGCTACAGTCAGTGATCTTCTGGGCTTCCACACTGATACTTTCTCAGGAAAATGTTTTCCATTCATATTATTTCACAGACTAAATTGAGTGCTCTTATGATTTCATACAACTCATTAACTTTTGGTAGAGTATAACCAAGACATTTTACTTCATGCAGAACATAATTCAAACCCTTATCTCATAAATACAATCTGATTCCTACTGAAACCATAAACAATTACTCTTAAAGAAGAAAGAAATCACATGGAGAAAAACAAGCAAAATCTTAAAAAGTATGAAATACACATCTGCATGAAAAAATAATACTGAAATTATAATTTATCCTATTCTGTTGAAAGAAAATAATTTTCCTCTTTGTATTTATATCTGCCATTTTATAATGGCTGAACTACACAGCAGCTCCTCAGCTGAAGCTACATAAAACAAACATGGTTTTATAACTTTGTAAACAATGTGCTTTGTGCTCTCTGCCCTGCACTGATTAAGTTAGTGCAATATAGTCCAAATACTGTTAAAAAAGACATCCCCAGTTTTTTCATATTCAAGTAGGCAGATACATTTTGATAGATCAGGAAAAAAGTAAGTATCTACAGATACACAACTTTTGCAAGGATTTTCTTATTAATGGAGTTTTTGCTTCATTTTTAGCTTGCTTAGTTTCAACTGCTGTTACTTGGGTGGGGAGAAAGAAAAACAGAGGACTTAGTAGGTGGCTTATTTGGATAACAAAACACAAGTGAAGTTGAACATTCAAGAGATGCAATAGCAAAATGGTGTGCTCACAAGCCTTTCAAATGGAACGCTAAGAGAAAAGACAGAAGCACTAAACAGCTTTATGAGCTTCATGGTGTAATGCATGGTGTAAACAAACCTACACCATGTCCAATGTTTGCCAAAAAAAGGGGCATACAAAGCAATGCTAGGCAGAGTGCCAACATGCAGAATTGCAACCATGCAAGTTCTGTTTTTCCTCACAGCAGCAAAAACAAAATTCAGCTTGTGATTTGTTATTGAACTATTAACTGCTGACCTTAAAATACTCTCCTGTTCATACAGAACTCATGACTTAGACAGCTATTGATTCAGGCTTCTCACTTTTTCTCTTCAGTTTATTGTGGAGAACAGTATCCTAGCCCTTTGATGGCACGGCTGCTCATGAAATAAAGGGATTTTTTTTCTTCAGAGGCAGAATGTTTGGTTTTGTATTATAAAATTCATTCCTTACTTCTTTCCTATCCCGTATGCCAGAGAACCTCTTAATGTTTACAAAACTTCTGCAGAGGAATTGGGTATTAGAGGGAAATGGTAAGAATCTGTGAAATTACAAGCAACATAAACACTGTAAAATTTACCACCGTTCTCCTCCTTCCTTCCAATAAAAGGGCATCTAGGCACCAAAACAAAAAAGAAGGAAGAAGCTCAAACCAGCAAAAGAGGATAATTAAGTCATGCAATCCCTTGCCACAGGGCAGTGCAAATGCCAACACCTAACAAGATGTCAGGATGCAAATAACTTCATGGAAGAAGAATCCATGTTGGACCACTGAGTATATAGGAGGCATACTTGATTCAGAAACCCCTTGAACTTCAAAGTGCTGGAAACTGAGTGAATAACAGTGAAGGATCACTATTCTTGTGCACTTTCCCCATATCATCTGCTGTTACACACTGTTGTCACTAGGCTGGACCTTCAGTCTAACTCTGTATGGCAGTTCTTACAGTCGCATATTAATGCATTAACTGGCTTTCCTCTGGTATCATAATTTTATGTCAGATTTGTTGCATCCAAATTATTTTCCAAACTTTCTCCAAAACAGTGTTGCTAAATCTCCATCTTCATGATTTGGCTTCTGTCAGCTATAGCTCTCCTACCTCCAGTAAGTCAATCATCCGTGTCATCTGGGAGTAAATGAGAACTCTGTGTCCTTGAGATTTCAGCCGTGTCAACAGAAGATCAAGAGCATGAAGTTTTCCACTGTCAGTGATCAGACTCTCTTTATCTAAAAAGAAACAGAAGAAAAGTAGGTAACTAAAAAAGCAAACCCAGATACATGCAACAAGTTATCTTCTCAGTTTTCCTAGCACTTCACTGCATTATAATCTCTGAAGTAAGGAGGTGTGATGGAATAAACTGCAACATCCCTTCCAGCTGACACTTAAAATCACAATGGTAACAACTTTTGTTTGCTGGAATGGCAGCATATGTATATGCTCCAAGTGGCAAAATCTCATTACAGACTGATCTCAAGTACGGGCTCAATCCTTTTTTTTTGGATAGCCATATCCCTCATCTAAGGTTTTATTCTGGCCAGATCAACAAGCACTGTATGCCCTGACACTTGAAGAAGTATTTTCCACTTCACACATGAAAATGCTGTCCTTCACACAATTGCTGCTACCTGCTGCTGAGCTTTAAACTTATCCTCTGCAGATCAAACCCTTCCCCATCCCAGAAAAGAACCGTTGTCTAAGTCAGCGTAAAGCAACAATCCCCTCACAGCACTGCCTTGTTCTTCCCTGCCCTCTCTTTTTTTCTTTTGTTTTGTTTAAGAAATGTTTCCAGATGGCATTCTTTTCAGTCACTTCAGATTTTATACTTCATGTCCTCTCTATTTCAGCATTACTCATGAAGTATTTTTCAGGAAGGAGATCTTCCTGTTTGTACATTCTGTACATAAACTTCAGTAAACAATACATTACTGTTGAAAGAGGATGAAGAGAAATTTTCTTCCAAAAAAATTATCTGTTGGAAAGGCCATTGATGATGCTCTATTCTTCTGGATGTCTTAGGTTTACAGCCAAAACGGAAAGCTGACAAACTGCAGATGGTGCAGGCTAGTACAGAATCCAAGTATTTTCAATATGTCTAGCAGGTAATGTTCTCTAATGTTTAGCAGGTAATGCTTTTGCACACTTCCTGTTTCATAGAATGAATTAACTCTTGGGCTGAAGAAAATTCAGCTTTCTGTAAGGCAGTTAGCTGTCTCACCCAATATCACAGTTAAAAAAAATAAGTTATATACAAAATTAATTCTTTCATCTGACCAAGATGCATTTTAATATAATCAAAAGCAGGTTCATACCAGTAAAAGAGAGGAGCACAGACCACATAACAGCATTCCTAAAAAGATCTTAGAAGCACAGCAGGCAACACAGTCCAAGAGTACCAAAGTGATGTGCTAGGTGTACAGTGATGTGGCACAGTAAGCAATTCCAGCAAGTACAGCTACAGCCTTGCTAAGAAAAGCAGGAATGCCATTGTGCTCTTTCAAAAATATCTCTAGCTTAAATAAATATATAATGGACTTGATGCTGGAATCTACATCAAAACATCAGAAAATACAACCAACCAATTTTGAAATTCAAAAAATTGTGAGTTTCCATATGATTTAAAATAATTAACTATTCCACTTGCTCTATAAATCAATGCTGTGAATGCTCTCTCCTATGGTAATTTTAGAGCCATGCACCTGCAATTCACTAGCTGAGAACCAAAACAAGACAGGTCTCTTCTTTCTTCCTTGTCTGCCTATCTAGATATTGACTGTTTTCCCCCATTTTATTCTTCCTTTTGGCAGTGATGACATTGCTCTGCCCCAGAGCAAGTACCACATCATTGCTTGAACTGTTAGCAACTACCTTAGGGAATCCATGAACTGGAGAGCCGAGCCAAGGAAATACTGTAAGGAAAACTCCAGCCCGCACATCACGCTGGCATTTGTTCTAAATGCAACATAATGTATAATGATGCACTCATCTCTAGAACATCACTCAACCTCAATTACACATAAATCTTTAATAGCTTCATGCACTCTTCTTAGGAAAAGCAAATTTTCAACTTAGGCAATTAAGCAAAATCGAAATGACTTATAGCTAGTTGGTTTTAAAATATACCTATGGAAGCCAAAACCTCTGTACAACAGAAGTGTTTACTCTTTATATAAAACATTATTATTTCCTTTAATTATAAATACAGCCATGATATTCTGCTTTCATTCTAATTGGTCAGCTTGCTTTTTCAGAGCAAATGACATTGAGTGAAGCTACATGAAAATTCTAGATATATGTGACAAACTAACATGATTATTAACCAGAAGCCATCTAACTGGAAGAAAACTCAGAACCAACAGCGTCTGTTCAAAAGTCAGCGTTGACAAGATCAGATTAACATATTAGCAAGCTTCCAAAAGCAAAATGCTACTATTTTTTTCATGAATAGGTAAAACTAAGCTTTGGTAACTGGAAATGATGCGTGTCCTTTACTGCTGGCTCCTGAAGTCTCCATTGTGTAAGTTACTATTTTTAAATTGCAATGAAATGCAAATTACAAGTAAAAAAATTATTTGCAGATGATCTGAAAAGTTAGCAACTTGTTAACAGCTCATAAGTCATCCAATACCTTAGAAGCAGCGCAGACTGCACTGGTGAGAAAGTTTTTGAGTTTTTTTAGGAGAGCAAAACAGTACTACCAAAAAAGAGATTTATCATCTCTGGAAGAGAAAATAATTTTCCTTAACCAGGCACCTTTAAGCATGCTATCCTGATACCATTGTGTTTTCCAAGATCAAGTATTTTTCCATGCTGAAAGCCTGCCATCTAGTGATTTAAACAACAAATTCTGGAAAATGGTAACAGAAAATGTACTTTACTGATGCCATCTTCAGAAAACACCAAAATTATTCAAAAGAGAAAATCCCCCATGTCCTCCACCTCTAGTTTATCTCACTTCTATTTCTAATTTTCTCTTACCTAGGAGAAGAAAAAGACAAATTATTACTTTTTTAAAGGGGATTGCTGAAGTTTGCAGTTCTACGTGTTTTTACTTTTAATGATCAGCAACAACTTCAAATGACAAATTCTTTGGTGTTTTTCATTGGGGTTTTGTTTTGTTTAACAGGAACTTTTAAAACTTTAAGTCAGTCAGAAGATAGAAGTCCTGCACTGCATTGCCAAAGAGCTCTCCCTAGGACACAATTTTTGGGTTCTTCAGCACTGCATAAAATAAACAAGAAAAATGAACCAGACCAAATGGCTTTCAGTCTGAAAAAAACCCCAAACCCAACTGTCTCCAGCCATGCTAGGATATGGACATAAATTATCTACAAGGGGATACAGTGGGTCTGGGAAGAATAGTTACAAATTACTATGACTCAGAATAACCTTTGTCAGGAGCTCTGGCTGATGACTGTAGCTGGGCTCAGTGCTCTCTGGAGAAGGAGAAAAAGTGCCTCTGGACATGCAAAAAGCAGAGGAAAGAGAGATAAAGCCTGGGTTCCAGTTGACACCCCTGGTTCCCCTCCTGACGGCACAATGGGGTCAGTGAGGAGCTAGCTGGCTCTCACAGTAAACAGCCAGTGAGGCCGGTGCTTTTTATCGATACTAAAAGGACTCAGACACTTCCTGCCATTTAATCCAGGACCATTTTTCTTTCAAAGAACAGGAAAAACCTCAAGAGATTCCCACAGTGATCACAGCTGAGCCTGCTGCCAGGGTACTGGGAACACCGAGTCTGGGAGAGGAAAGATCAGGGTTTAGGAGAGAGAGAGGTGTCCCCCTTTCTTCTTGTCACTTATTTTGCCACAGACCTTTGCAGCAACTCTTCCATTTGCTAGACTTTGGCCTTGCATGGCTAAATGGAAGCCTTTCAAAAGAATGCAGCCTTGTCTCTTTTCTGCATTGGCTTTCTGCATTCTCTATCCATGTTCTCTATCTTAATTTATCTCTTCAATACTTCTCACTTTTCTGCTAGAGAGATTCATTTTCTTTTTCCAAATAACTGGCAAACAATTAAGAGAATTCCAGAAGAAATTATAAAATCATCAACTATGACTGAGTATTAATCCAGTGCAAACTCATAAAAAATGGTTTCTCCATTACTTAGGTACAAATTTGCACGTGTTTCAAATGACTCCAAACACTTTAGAAGGTACCTTCTGAAACTACACTGTAGCAAGCAAAAGGCCATTTTCCCTTTACTGTACTGACTTCCCCTGCCAAACATCCTTGACCCAAAAGGGTCTGGGAATAACTTTGCATCTGGCAGTGTAAGCTGTTTTTCCTCTTGGCTATCTATCAGATCTCTAGTACTTTCTGCAGAATTCTGCTTGCTGCTCAGGACCATCTTCTGATAGCTAGAGTATGTCTGGCCCATGAAAGTCACCGCAATACTGGCCATCAATCCCTATGAGGTCTTGGATTACTTTAGTCTAATTCTAAGAAAAAACTAAGTACATTTATTTTACTGGTACACTGGTACCTTTTTCCCATTTTACAAGGAAATATGAGTAAGTCTTCTTTATCTCAACTGAAATTCAGTAAATCCCTCATATCTTATTTTCCAGGCCAATTTCCTCTGAACTTGGCCCTCAAACCCATCCTTCTCACGGTGGAATGCTACAAGCAATTTTAACCTTTTCACTAGGGAGACCGATAAATAATCTTTTAGGACAATATGAACCTCATCCAACACCTCAGGAGGTAAGGTATCTCTCTAATTTCTTGTGCAATCTTCCCATCTCCAGCTTCAAAACAGTATTTGGTTGTGAGAGCAGACTGTGCTCTAGTAAGCAAGCCTATCTCTTTACAGTCATTTGGAGGACTGACATGCAAAAAGAGGTTTGTAAGCATTAGAAAAACCTGTATTAGATTTTTTCTTGTATCCATCGAAGATTTACTTCAACCAGAGGATGCAAAATCGAGGTGTATTTTAAGATACCAGGGTTAACTTTCACTCAAGGAAAAACAAACATAAAGTCATCCCCAATCCTTCAAAAAGGCCACAATCAAGGGCAAATTACTACCAAATAACAGATGTCCATAATTATCTCATCTCCATGCACTACAACCTCCAAACTCACCTGGTATCCTGATAAAAGACCAGCCATTCTGAGGCCTGATCCCTAACAGCCCTCCTGGATGCTCTGGGAAGAACTGGGAGCACTGTTTCAGCCAGTCAGCTGCTAGCTCAGGGGATCCATGGACTACACACTGCTTTGCTTCAAGACTTCCTCCTTCCCTTAGTGCCCTGCGCTCGTATTCTGCACTTCGGTCATTGCAGTAGAACTCCAGTGGCACAGCTGTCACCTACAAGTAAAATAATAATAATCAATATTCTTGTTCACATTTCTCCCTATCCCCACATCCCCAGTTCAAGTACCCTACCATGGGATCAAATTTTAAAAGTCAAGTCATTACGAAATGTAGAAAGAGAAAACAATCTTTGGTTAGGCTTAAACCAAGCAAAGATGCAACATCTCTCCAGACCACAAAAAACAACATATGAACGACCAGGCACAGAAAACCTGCCTTTTGATAAACTATGCCTTGTGCCAACTGCTAGACAACTGATAGCAAAGCTAGAAGAGTAATATCCTTGTTCTACCTCTCCTTTTGCCAAGATTTATTTATATTTAGTTCCACTCTTCACAATCAGGTATTTATCTCATTAGCAGAAATGACACATACTGTCCTTAACAGAAATTCATGTGATAATTCAAAATTAGGGAGATTCATAAATTAGAAAGGGGAAAAAAAGGAACAGCATATTTCTTGGGCTTTACAGCTGCTTTGAATCAAGTGGGCCACAGAAATAGTGCTCTTTTTCTTGTGGCATTCTATGAATCCTATGCCCTATTACCTGTTTCAGTATATACAAGCCAGCTGGACAGACCAGTGTTGCAAACACGGGAAGTGTGATTTCATGCCATGTGAGCTGTTCTGGAACAGCTCCATCAGTTTAACTCCCCCTTTTCTGTCCCATCCACCCAAATCTGTACAGAGTGGAAGGTGCACATGAGCCAAACAGCTGCACGCCAATGGCTGCAAGGTGCTCAAGAAAATCTCTGTTCAAGCAGACAAGGCTGGATTTTGTAAAATCCAGAGCTTTCTCTTATCTCTCCCTTACCACAGTAAAGAACAACAACCAAAAGTGAAACTGAGCCATGTTATGCAGGACATATTGCTCTGCTGGATTTAACTTCAGATACTTCACTAAGAGTTAAAATACCATGATCCAAAGTAAACACAATTACAACACTTTAGTGCAAATATAAATGCAAAATAATTCACTGTCTAGAACAAGAATTAAAAAAAAAAAAAAAAAAAAGATTGCCAACTTCTTTCTACCTTTTTTAAATGCAAGTCTGTTTTGGGAAAATATTTTAGGGTGTTTACAAAACCTATTTATAACCAAGTTTACAAAAGCTAGTAGAAGCTTTTATATACTATCCAAAGACTTAATAATGTGTTATAAACTCACATAGAAATGAAAATAAATTTTACTATTAAGAAAACCTTACAGTACGGGCTAGCAACAGAGAAATTTGAAATGCTGTGACAATTTCTTCACCAATATAAGAAGCAAATGTATCGTTAATTTAGAAGTCATTGTTACTTTTATTTCAGAAGTACAATGAAAAAAATCCCCCATGTACAGTCAGGTAAGTTAAAAACATTGTCATTAATTCTTACAGTGTGCAAAATGACATTCCCTCCAGGACTATGAAAAGCAATGTAACAAATGAACAGAGAAATCAAGCTTGTGAGGGTTTTCACATTTAAAAGAGGTAAGGGCAGCAGCATAGGAAGAAACAGTACAGGATCCTATAGGTTTTCATGGAGAACATTAAGCAGTGGACTTCCTGCAGAATTGACATGGGGTGGAAATTAGGGTGATAATGGGACATCTGAAATATTAAACACAATAAAAGAACCACCTTTGCATTGCCAATGAAAAGCTTCTGTAAATTTTTGTTCCAGCTTACTCTGGTGTGATGAAATTGCTACATATTGAGAACAATACATACAACATTGTATCGTGCAAATGAAAATATTTTAACAGCTTATCTAAATGATAAGCAATGGATAGTTTAATTATCATCATTTTTAAACACTGCACTTTAGAACTCTAAGGTAAAGAGAGCAACCCATACCTGAAGACTGCCTGGTATCTTAGATGTTGGCTGTACCTCTCTGAACACTTGTCAGCTAACTGAAAGTAACAGGTATTATACAAGGTTTCCTACCTGGAACTGTGAGCTATACCAGTTTTACAGGAGCTGTTCTCACAGGAATAAATTAACCTCATAGAGATTCTCTTTACAAGGGCCAAACAATTGTATAAACAGATTAATGAGCACAGTTGTAGTACGTAATAAAAAAAAAAAAAACCCAAACCAAAACAACAAAAAAGCACACACAATCTTTGCAATAATGGTAAAGCTATTGTTTTTCAAGATGCCAAGAGCTATTTTAAAACCTCTCTATTGATCTTACACACAGCCACACAAAACACTGCAAAGTAAAAGGGGGCTGTGTTAAGACTTTGAACACATTTCCACTACCTGAAAGGGTACTCTTAGAGGTGCTGCTATCCTGTACTGCCACCTGCAGTCAAAGCATATGTTTGACCTTTGTGAGAAAGGGCAAAACCTCTTTCAAAATACAAAAAACTCGAAATGCAAGCAAGTTCTGTCACCTGAACACTGCAATAAACCACAAATGATGGTGCAGACTTAGTTGTTGAAGACACACTATTCACCAACACATTTCAGTTCGTACTTCTACACCGAGCAGACTGGAACAAATACTCTTTTCAAGCACAGACCATTTGCCATACTGATTTCCAGGACCTAGATTTTCCACCCCTAGGACAGGCAGCCACTACACACAAAACAGAGCAGACTAACTTGTGACACATAAGCATTTCTTATCTACTGAAAAGAATACACAGATTTGTACACCAGGATTTTTACAGACAAAGTCAGAAGATTCTACAAGCCATGTTTCAGTAACACCTCAAACTATGGAAGAGCTACTAGGAAACAATCTTGAGACAAACTCTGTGTGCCTCAGTGCTATTTCTATGTTAACAAGAACTAATCTTCCTACATATCCCGTGCAAAATTGATCTCTGCGGACCTAAGATTATCTTTACCATCAGTTCCTTTTTTTTTTAGAATGCAGGCACATATTTCTAGGGTAGAGTCCTTTATCTTTTACATCCCCTTACAAGAGAAAACAACACTTTTCTGAAATAGACAAAAAAATTTTTCTTTCATTGTAGTTTGTTCACTCTCCTCTTTATTTTGTCATGGTACATTTTCTTCAATTTTTTTTCCCCACAGGTTTGTTTTTGTTTTACTCATAACAAAAGGTAGAGCAGTCCTTAGTACTAAACCCTCTGTCACACATTATTGTCAAACTGATTGATTGTAAGAGTCATGGTTCAGAAATACATCAAAAATACAATCATAGGGATGTATGAATGCATTTCCGCCCTAAATTAAACAACTTAGTTTAGCTAAGGCAATTGTAAAATGCTTCCTGCATTTATCTCCATGCAAAGTTAACCTTTCAGACATTGTGAGATGACCAAAATTGCTTCACACAGTATTCCAGTGTGTAAGAAATCTATTGAAATCAAACCAAACGGTATTATTACTCAAAATTTAATTAATTAACTTCTTAATGACAATGCAAGATCTATCCTCCAAGTTACATTTTTTATGATTGAGACAAGTTTGTACTCATGAAAACTGCCTGCATAGAAAGAAGACTGATCCCCTCCCCCAACTGCTACATAAACATACGCTCCTATTTTTATCATTTGCTCCATTAACTTCCCAAAATTCATCACAGGTCAAACAACAACAGAAGGCTATAGTTTCTGAGAACATATGTGCTCTTTCTGCTCTTTCAGGTCTTCTACACTCCTGCCAAAATTTTCTAACAAGCATAAAATTAAGTCTTTGTACTCCTAGAAACAAAAAGCCATGTCTGCACTTAATCATTTTCATACACCAGCCAAACGAAAACAACTTCTATTCTCTAGAATAAACATCAGATAGGATTTCTTCTTGCCTTTCCCTTTATTTGTAGCCCTCTAAGCCCCTCTCCACCCTTTCTGCTGTAGGGGAGCAATTCAGCATATTCTTCATCCATGATGCAAATTTAAGTACCAAGAGGGACAAATCAAAGGAATCTGAAGGCAAAGTGGTTTTCACAATTTACTCTCAGAACAACCTCTTGTTCTCCAGCAAGGCAGTACATTATAACGGGGAGGTGACTTTGAGCAGTTCAGCTGGATTCCCAGCCCCTAGAGCTGCTGACACATAAATTCAGCTTGCACAGCAGCAGGTAGGCAATGGGCTTGTATTTGTGAGGTCCTGCTTGCCAT
The DNA here is from genome assembly GCA_013401135.1 of Cettia cetti. Lineage (NCBI taxonomy): Eukaryota > Metazoa > Chordata > Aves > Passeriformes > Sylviidae > Cettia > Cettia cetti. The sequence goes on along the minus strand of VZUI01035502.1, from coordinate 37,477 downwards.
CCACCCTTCACCAGATGCAAAAGTATAATTGCACATTATTTGATGAAGCCTACAGCAATAACTTCAACAGTGACTAAAGAATATAGTATCTGGATGGTCTGATGATAAAATTGTGTGTTGTCCACTTTTGTCAAGATTCAACAACGTGGAATGCAATAGCCATAGACCTAATGAAGGTTTCTTGTGCCAGCCCAGGAAACTTCAACTAAATTCATTTAATAGATGACGGACAACTCCATGCAGTAGCATGTAACATCCAAAAGATCTAGAAAATGTCAACTTGAGTAATCCTTGTATACTGCAATTTGGTGCTTCCTCTCTGGAGCACAAGAGAGAAAACAAACATCCTTTTTAAAAAAGTGTTGCTTCCCAGCCCTCTTTTGTCATCAGAGTTGACCAATTACCTCATTCTGCTCATATTGTACCTGAATTTCCCCCTTGGATTATCAATTAACAATTTACTTCAGTATCTCTTCTATAATTGCTTTAGGTATTAGGAGAGAAAGTGAAATCTCAGAACAACTCCTGTTGGGTGCATCTTGCAACTTTCCTTTTCCCTTCAGTACACATTACAGTCACTTCCCCTACAAAAAAACCACTATTGAATACTGCAGAAAAAGGATATCCTCATAACAGTTTTATCCAACCAAAAGAAAGTCATATATCATTGTGTTCCTAAGACACAATTCTACCAAGGTTTAAAACACAATAGAAAACACATAATTTACAACTTGGACTTACCCGTGGACTGGCTATGCACAGGAAGGACGGCAGCTCAGTCACCTGGCAGCATCGTACACATGAGGTAGCTGATCTCCTTCTATATATGACATGGTCTGAATAGCCAGTAACTGCTTTACAGTGGCTGCTGAACACAAGGTTCTGAAAACAAAATTAAAATTAAGAAGTTACTATGTCTGTGAAGAAATACTCCTCTCAAATCCTGTATCCACCCATGAGGAAGACAGGTAAAGCACATTCCGTATGTATTTCTCTTTGAGTAAGGAAAACTCTACACATCTTCTGCAGTGAATATGTGAAGAATCTTTGTGTAATTATCAGAACATTCAAATCTGGAAACATTTGCCATCAGAACAGATCATATCAATACTTGTCTTGATGCTCAGCTGGAACCAGAAACAAGTTTTTCCGCCTTTGAACCTTTTGACCTTAGCTTTTCTAATGAAGGAAGTCCAGGAGCATTCTAGTAGATCTGACCCTCAGGGTGTTTTCTAGCTACCCATTAATCTATTCTGAATTAAAATGACATTTTGCAGAGAGAAGAAGATTAAGAATTGAAATAAGGTGGTAAACTTGCATTTTTTTCCAACCTTTTCCTTCCTTCTTGTGCAAAAGTGCTCTAAATTTTATCCTGAAGATTTTAAAAAGTGCTAGCAGGCTTACACGCATGAACAAACCCATGTTTAAAACCTGGAATTTTCTAAAATGTTCTTTTGATACAGAAAGACATACTGACTCAGAAGTGGGGACATTCAGATGACAGTACAGTTTAAAGAAAGGAAAGTTCTTTGAAGATGCTCAGCTCTACACAGAAAAATAACAAAGAATTAAATTTTCTTTGCTTGCATCAGTTATAGTTCCTTTTTATTGTAAATATCTGCATCAAACAATGAAATGAACTGGTTATAGACAAAGCCATTTCTGCCACTTGGCTTTTTTTCTGACTCTTCTACATTCATAGAAATCAATAGTTATGTATTATATTTGTTTCCTATAGTAAGAGCATTATTCTGCACACAATTGGAAACCAGCAATAATTTTAGAAGCATTAAGAGGTATACCTCTCGCTGCCACAGGACAACAGGATGGGGCACTCCTGACAATTACAGCACTTCAAGTTCACTTAAGTAAAAGGCAAACAGGATCTCAAGTTTTGGTATTTTTCTGCCCCTAATGTATTGAAATTAATGGCATGGTATTTTTACTTTACAGAGCCTCCCAATTTTATGAAATCCCAGTATTTGAAGTCGTAAACATTCAGGTACATGACAGAAACTGATACCCTGGAAAGCATGTCATACACTGGATATATGCATTTCTATGTATGTCAAAAAATGCTACAAAATACCCACAGCAGGAGTCTGTTATGGATCAGGCATTCTGGGCCCTTTTATTTCCATTCACTGGGCAAGATGCAGATGGCAAGCCCACATCATTTGGAACATGCTTACCAAGAGAGGAATGCAGTCTGACTGTACATACATGCCAGAACTACCTGCACTCAACCCTAGCCCCTAAGCACATCTTTCTGCTGCTGCCAGCAAGACCCATGGGCTGGAGCCAGCAAAGAAAGTTCATACTCTGACTGAACATTTCCTCCACTATATATAAAAGGTGAGAGCCAAAAGCTGACAGCAATCTTTCACTGACACTCAACAGAGAGAAAAAGCACAGGTCAAAGCTTGGTCCACACTGGATAATGTGAAGTGATCCCAAAAACAGGCTCTTACTCAGCTGACAATTCTTAATCAGTAACGCTGGCTTAAGCAACAACTGCTTCACATGTTTACTCCAGTCCCCACAGAGCCCCTTCTTGCTGGCCTAGCCATCTGTATTCATTAAGATGCTGATCAAGACGAAAACAAACTCCTGCCCCTCCACTCCCCCTGAGTTTTGTGACATGCTTCACCACCTGGTAAAACAGGCCATGTGCTGAAACAGCAGTGTGGGAATCAAAGGGCTGGGAATACATTCCTGTGGACAATGGATATGAATGCTAGCTTACTCATCTGAGAACCAGAAACAGTGGCAACAGAGCACCAACACTGTTGCTGAAAATGGCAAATCCTTTCCCATGATCTATTTGTGCCACTTTCTGTGCTGGTTTTGTCTCCTCTCCAGAAGCCTATTTGGCTACACATCCGATCAAACAAAGAGTTCAACAACCATGAAAATACAAAGTTTTCTACAGTTGGCTCGTACAAGGATGTGCCAGGTATGCCTCCATCAGCAGATGCAGGGTTCTGCAGCTGAGAGTAAAGAAAAAAGGAGGAAGAGTGAACAACTACTTTAGCTCAAAGCCTCTCTCTTTCCCACCCCACACTGGGAGTACAGCTGATTTTATGAAGAAGAATCATCACTGCAGGCAGTCACAAGAGCTTTCCAGTAAGTCTTGTGACGGCAAGCACTGACATACTGAGTGTGGCCCTGGTGAACAGAGAGATTTGGTAATTATTTCCTGGAAAGTCAGAATACAAGAAATGGATAGAGAGGAAGTTAAACTGTAATTCCAAACCTATGCAAGTTTGTTACTTAATGCTCTTTTGGAAAACATTATTAAAGACCCATTCAAGATGACTTCAGGGCAACTGAAGTACCTAGGAGGAAACATAAATAAAGTTTCAAGAAGGCATCCAAAATAAGAGAAAAATATTTGTACCTGGGCATTAATCTGGGTTTGAGTGGTAGATTCCTGTGTACAAACTATGAGCAGGCCACATAAGAAACATCCCTATGAATTCTGACACATGCAACTGTTAAGTATTAATGAATGGAGCAGTCACTAGATATAACAGATATATCAGATATAACAGAAACCCATCAGCTTCCCATCAACCACACACATGGAAAAGACTGGGTAAAGTTACAGAAGTGAACACAGCCACAGCTCTGAAATGGCTCACATACTTCACTACAACAAAACCAAAAACCAAAGAGGAAGATTGTTAAAACCGACAATTGTACACATCTACTACAATTATGCAATCCAAAGTAAGTCTTGAAAGAGGCTTGCTACCAGCATCTTAAGTTCATTAACACTCCTACATAAGAAATAAAATTAGGAATGGAAAGGAGAGAAGGGTTCATGTAAACAGAGCAGATTTTATATTAATTCAATGCATACAAATTAATACATATCGTGTGGAGGCACTGAGCAGGGGCAATGAAGAGACCTCACACTCTGCAAGCAATTTCTGTATTTACATGAGAAACATATACTATTTTTAGGCAGATGTTACTTCAATTTCATAAATATCCATTAAAAATACATGGATCTCTTTTTCTACTGACATATTTTCATACTTTGTCTCTTACATCAGAAATGCTGATCTGAGCAGTTATGAAAAGCCTTTCCAGGTTTTTACCATTTCCTTTTTCCTCTTTTCTCACACTCCTTACTCTATACATGCTACTATCTTACTAAGCCTAAGAGGAAGCCTTGGAGAATGTTACATTGAAAGCTTCTCCAGTTTGGGCTAAGGAAAAAGTTAGTTCATTTTCACTCACAGTAATATGCAGTGCCAAAAGACAGGCATGTAAAGGGCAGTTTGTTTTTCAACTCTCCTTTAGGTTTCACACTCCGCAACCACATTTTTTCGTTTTTTAAGGTGTTCTACATGTAAGCTCTGCAAACAAAATTCTGTAAATATAGTTTATTTTAAAGTGACTTCAGGTGGTAATTTGTTTAATAGGCAGGTCAGAAAGTATCTGTCATAACTGCAGGGCTAGTCCTCCTTTAGATTTACTGGGGTTATCACAAATGCACTGTATTGCACACACTGATGAACTCTACTCCTCAGTTGACTCTTTTCTGTATTGAACGTATTAGTTGCAACAGTCATCAGTTACACACAGTCAACAGCCCTGGGAACCCCTAGGACACAAGTACTGACATCCTCAAAGAATAGAAATTATTTGGAGAAACCAAATTCATGTTTAAATACTGCTAAACTGTGGTATAGGTGGGTCTGTAGCCTATACAAATGCTTTACATTTAATCATTAATATTAAAACCTACACATGCATATTCCACATCTTATACTTGAAATCTATAATCTTAATCCATAACCTGTCTTTCAGAAAATTTAATGATTTTCATTCTGATATTCATATACATCAAACCAAGGGCTGTATAAGGACTTAGATCATCTTTTTACATATGTAAGATCATCTTTTTACATATGTAAAAATGAATGCTACCTTCTCTAAATGCACACAACTTCTGATACCATCTTCCTTACTGCCACACTTACAACACCACACAAATTCTCCTTAACCACACCAACAAGAGGACAGAGCTACACTACAGTCCCAGAGCTAAGCACTGCAGGCACTACAGAAACAGCTGACTGCAATTTCAAAAAAACTAACTGAAAGTAAATTCATATAGCATAGGTATTTTATCAAGCTAGACACAGAAACACAGACTACTGAAACACCAGCACAGCCAGAGTTAACAAGCACACATTTACTTGGCTGGCTCTTTGTTTGATAACTAGGAGGACTCATTTTGTTGGCTTTGCTGTTAATGCTGCAAAACATGACACCAAGTCCAAGGTTGGTTTCCTACTGCTTATGTGTCTTCAATTTCAACTTCCTCTGCACAATATTCAATTGAATTCTGGCTATCTCCTTTCCCCTTGCAGACTCATGAGTGAAAGCAATATTCCCTTGAGAAATGTGGCACGATCTCACTGCTTCAGAAAAGATTTTTTTTTACTGCCTATCTGTAACTGCCCTAGATGCTTTCCTGACTCCATGCTAGCACTTTTGTGAACTTATTTCCCAGTGAACTGAATCAATGGAGCCTTAATCTAACTCAGGAAATCAACTGCAATTTAGTCACAAAAAGGCAAAATCTTCACACATATCCTAGGCCAAAGATTAACAAAAATGATCTTGCATTACACAGTAATTTGAATACATATGGATCTACCAGACAGCAGCAGAAGTAAATTTCAGAGTAGAAAGGCATCACTGAAAATGCTTGTCCACCAACTATAAAACACTGTCAGGCTGGTCTCTGTTTTCTACAGCTGCTACAACAATGTATTGAAATTAACAAAAAAAGAGTAGTTTCAGCCAGAAAACGAGCATTTTGCACATAAAAAACATTACGAAAGTCTTAAGCTTATATATAGGGTCTGCCCCTGACAAATCATGAGTCTAGTTCTGTTGCTCCTGTATATACTTTTGGTGCTCCAGTAATATTTTGAAGTCTTCAAAGTCAACCGATTTATTCATTATAGCAAGTTTTGAATGCAATGACACATGGGAAGGAGACAGGGCTTAAATTACTTTTCTCTTCAGCACTCTAAAGTCTCTTAACTGTATCTAAAAAAGCAGACAGTATCATCACCTCATTTCCAAGTTTGTTTTCCCTGTTTTATAAGGACAGAATGGTCTTCACCATTTCTCACTCATGAGGATTTGCTACTCTCTCCAGATCAAAGAAATTTTGCTTACCTGCAGCAAAGTGCAGCTGTGCAAGTTGGGGAAAGAGAGTGGGAAATTTACATCAAGCAAGAAATCCCTGTTCCTCAGAAAACATGACCCCTGCTCTTTGTCCTCTTCAGTCTCCATCCAGGAGCGCATGTGATGGAGCCTGTAGGATGCTTTCAGAGACAGGAAAAGAGCTAACCATCTGAAACAAAACACAGGAGATGCATTTATTCACTGCTTTGTGAAAGAAAGGCTTGAATATATTTATAGCATAACTCTATTTGATGGAAATGGGGTTTTTTTCAGAATATCAGGTTACAGTGTCCTGCCTTGGAGAAAATTTCTGCTAGACATCTTCAAATTACTCTTCCTTCAATTTTTTCTAGGGTGGCTTAACTCAATCCCAGTGATTAAATCAGTACATACTTTGAAGCACTCAATCTAAAATGCTCAAGCCCCAGTTTGCCACTACTATTTAAAATTGCCCCAACTTCTTTGTAAATTACTCTACGTATAAATTATTCATAGCAACCTGTGTAATGAATGCAGAATTTATCACAAATACTATTGAGACACATCAAGAGAAATATGAACTATGTTACTGAAGTCAAGCTTATTCCACGTGTGTTTAAAATATGCTCAAGTGCAACTGGTAAGAATTGCACTGAACTGGCCTTCCAAAGTCTGGATTTTGCACTTGATAACACCAGTAACCTGCAGCATGACCCTAAGCATACTCTCCTTTTACCCTTTGACCATCTTGTGCATTTACAATGTCAATTCTTAGTAACATAGGGTTTCTCGTGATAAGGGCATAAAAATTGCATTGCATCATGGTGTCCTACACCTGGAGGAACACTCTAGAAGTTGTTCTGGTATTAGATAATGATAGAGAAATGATAGTATTAGGAGGCATAGAAAATGCAGGTTTAGAGAGGAATGATTGATACCATCTATATTTTCCTGTAATTACTAAAAGAGAGGAAAAAAAAAAAAGTTGTCCTCACCTGGCTAAATGTCCCTGATTCATAAGGTTTGCCATTTCTGCTGGAGAGACATCAATAAACCGGAGGAAAGAAAAACAGCTTTCTTCATTGATGCCTAGGTCACAGAAATACTGAAGTTAGGCCAACACATTTCACAGACACTCCTAACAGAAAACTACACTTATGTCATCAATTCAGGATACACATTCTATGACACATGACAAATCTAGGTGAGTGAGCAGGAGATCCTAATTTAACCTAGAGCTTTTAGAAATACTGAAAATTCAAGTTGAATCTCTGTTTGCTGACTCCACATTCCAGTTCACTTTCCAGTGTGGGCAAGAGAAGGGCACTTACCAAAAAAGAGAAATACATTCTAGGCCCAAGGACAGCCAGTAAGGACATTTGTTTCACTTATTAGGAATCAATAGGCAGTGTGCATATTTGCAAATTTGAACAAATACCTTACAGACAGCTGACCAGAACATGCAAACCTCAGGATGCCTGTCTCACATGCTCCCTCTCACCCAGGAAGTCAAGTGGGTTAGAAGGAGATGCAGGTATCAGCAGGGAAAAGCCTTGAAGGCCCACCCATGTGCATTGCATAGCCCCAACACCAACTGAAGAGGCTGGGGTTGAAAATCTGTCAGGTAACAGATTTCAGCACAATAATGCAGCCAGTATCTCTCTTGCTTTATACTTCTGAAGATTTTCCCATCCCAGTAGCTGAGTGATCTAATTAGCTCTTGAAGGAAAAATATTCAATCATCTATAATAAATTGTATCTGTGAAGATCAGCAGCTTTTCTAGGGTTTTTGCTCATTGACAGATTCTGGGTCACTTGCATCTCATCTAGTTTCCAGCTGAAAGAAAGCTGGCAGTTTAAAATACAACACAACACACTGAAATGAATCCAAGATTTCTTAGAATTGAATCTGTGAAAGATTCACATTAGACTAAGAAAGCAGCACTAACCTCTTGAAACAAGTCAAAACAAGACAGACTGAACTGAGGTACTGCACTAGGATTAAGCAGTAAGTGACAGGTTATCTACAGATTCTTCCAGCTGCTTTCCATCCTTTCCTCTCTGAGCAAATGAAATATATGTACAAACACTAACAAAATTCTAGAAAATTCGGATTAGATTATCTCAGAGAACTAATTAATCTGGCCTCTCAGTCCTTCCCCCTGAAGAAGGCATATTAAAATCCAACTTGCTTTCCAAGACTGTAAACCTACCCTTCCTGTGGAAGAGAGACTGCTGGATGTGGTCTGGTGCAAATGGCGAAAGTAAAACCCGTAACCACCTGAAAGAAAAAGGAACAAAACCAAACAACATCACTAAGAAGGTGTTAACACATAACATGTTCAATCACACAATCAGCAGAAGATACAGAGTAGCCATTCATTTCTTCATTGTAAGTATTTTAGCACTCTGAATATCTGTAATTCAGATTAGAAGCAGAAGGAAAGTGTCATCAGTCTACAAGCACTGCTGCTAATTTGACACTGAGACACACCACTGTTGTGGAACTGCATTATATGTTCTACAAAAGCTGATCTTGTCTTCACATGTTTCTCTCATCCCTTCCCTCAGCCCTTCTCATAACTGAATGCAGACAAAATTAATCAAGAATTGCCATGGTTGGAGAAAATAGCAAACTGCACTTGGGCAGATCTTCCTCATCCAAGGTGAGCATTAAAAGCCGTCAAGGCACTAGCAAATGCTCATGTTATATATATACCATGTTGCAACAGAGATACTGATAGCTTCCTTGAATGTGAAACTCACTGAAAGGAAATCAGGTGGGGTTTTTTTCTTTTAAGAATCTGTTAAATCTTAACTCTAATACATATCATCAGCAACAACTCTAAATTCCTTTTCCGGCTTTCTTACTCCAAGGGATATTCCATGATTAGCGTTTCCCCAAGAAAGAGCACCTAGATCAGATGTTTAGCAGCTGAATGACTAAAAGGAAATGGACTGCTCAGCCAATGTCATTTAAGTATACCAGGTAGGGAGCTAATTAGCACTTACAAAAATACAATAAGTGTAAGTAATAGTACTAGAAATGCCAAACTGGATAGGAAGTGGAATAGGCTTGCCTGTCCCGTGAGTGGTTAAAGACCCTGATCTGTCCATGACGGTAGATGAACTTGGAAATCTGGTATGGCTTTAGGGAGATGTGAAATGGAGACCAAGTTTCTTGTCGCTCAAACAGCTCTGGGTGATTGCACACCTGTAAGACAGAGAGCATGTCAAAAGCTGGGAGGAATTAACGTAGTCTGATGCAGCATCTACATCCCAAATCAAGCAAGACCAATGATCACTAGAACTTTAGCATTGCTTAATACTGCATGGTTATTTTAGTGTATCTGCTCAAATTTGAATATGGCATCATACCTTTTGCTATTCACATAACAGCTATTGCCTCTTCTTCCCAAGTGAATGGCTTCCTTCAACCAAACCAACCTTTGTAACCAAACCAGTTAGCAGATGCATGCATCATATGGCTAATGCTCTTCTTGACCCAACATCACGCTACACTGCATCTGAAACACAACTGAACTGCATGCAAACTTGCTTGCCTATGCCAGATTTTTTTAATATGGTGTTTTCTAGAAGCCATATTTTAGTTCTGTGCTAATGAATGATCATACTTTTCAAAAATTTTTATTTAAGATAGCCTTACCTTTCTAAACTGCATGACAAGATTCATGAGACTACTAGTGGTGGTCTGTGCTTGCTGAGTAGTGCCCATTGATGACTGCAGGAGGTCATCAATAGAGATTTTGTTTTTCAGAGCTTGGTACAAGAGCTTCTGTCGACTTGTCTGCTGGCAGTACATAAGAATTTCAATCTGCAAAATGATAATGAAGATTTAGCCATTTCTACCTCAAAAATGAAGGATGATTACATCAGTGTACATAAAGCTGAAACACACCTTGAGGAAAACAACTTTCTCAAAAAATACATTTAGAGGCAGTTACATTCAGATCTGCATTTTAGGATCTAAACTGGACTTAACTGATAGGTGTGGTTAAGAAGAAGTAATGATGTAGGAGACAGACCTTTAAAAGTACGTGAACTAAGGAAACAGATTCTTAAGAAGCTGACACCACACCTGCAGCTGATCAGTTTAAAATCTGACCTCAACTCTACAGTTCCCCACTTAGAGCCACAATAGGGAGTGTCAGGAGCCCACAACAGCGACGGGTGCATCGCACAACAACAGTGTCTGTGGAAGTCTACTGAAATTAATAAGCACATCAGAACAAACCACATGTGTCTCAGCCAACGATGCCAAAACATGGGGGCTGTTGACCACAAGATCATCTAGTATTGCCAACATCTATGTGAAATTAAGAGACTGGCAAGAGATAAGAGCATGATGTTGCCACTATGTATTTCTCTGTACAGGTAAGCAAAAAAAAAAAAAAATCCTAAACCCATGCCAAATCCCTCACAAAGGCAACTGGAAATATTTATCACCCAGTCACTGATGTATCAATCTCCTTCACTGCCATTAGGGATACTTCTGTCAACTTAATCAAGACTAAAAATACTTCATTTTTAACTGGTAACAAAATGTTTTCCCAGGAAAAAAAGTTTGTTAAATAGAAGTTCTTCAGTTACATTCACATCTATTGACTTTGCTGGGATGTAGTGCAAGAAAATGAAGGTCCAAGAGAAGTCCACAGTCAAATTTCAGGTATGCAAACTGACAAACAAAAGAGTTTGCAAAAACCAGATCAGAGAACACTGCTGTGACAATACAGCTGCAATATTCATTCTAGAGAAATACTTTTTCACACCTTATCTGACAGTTCATTTTCCACATCCTTCTTGATTCTTCTCAACATGAAAGGCTTCAGGATCATGTGCAAGCGGGATAGCTGGTCTGAAATAAAGGGAAAGAAAGAACAATTACTTCATCAAGGAAGAAAATGATATGGTGTTTTATGACAAATTAAGTCAGTGCTCAGCCATTTCACCCCATGTGAATTCTTAAAGCATGGAGTTGATATTTCTCTGTTGATGTTTCTTTTTAGAATGAGTGCTGTGCTACACTGCTTTTCTATTCATTACACATAATATATTACAATCAAACAAATTTTACCATAAACTATCAACAACAATCCAATAATGTTCCAATCCCATTAGTAATCCTCTGCTTTAGATGTCACATCTCAGAAAATTTAGCCATTATTAGTTCAAAAAGGCAACAGATTCTTAAAAATAAAAATTACAGGAGTTACACACTGCACTCACTCTCATCAATAGCAGATTTGTTCTCTGCATGGCTCTCTATGTCCTTAGAAAACCACTCATTGAACTCTTCATGGGAATCAAACAGTGTTGGCATGATAAAATGCAGCAGGGCCCACAGCTAAAAGGAGAAGAGAAAACAATGGGTTAGCAAAGTCATCCTACTATGGACAAGGTAATTTGGGATCCCAAAATCTTGCAGCTCTTTATAAGCAAAATCACTTTACTAGATCATGAGACGTGGCAAAATTAAACAAAACCCCAGCTGCATTTTCTCTCTGCATCCCTCTAAAATGCCACAGATATCAACTTAACAAAACCCCATTAGAAAGCAGTGAAAAACACAGCATTATTACTTCAGCCAACAAAAGGAAAAGCCTCTAGAATTAGATTTCATCCTGTGATGTAAGTATTACTTCAAATACCTTTAGTTATACTTTTATTTGAATATGTGGCAAGTTTCCATATTTTTCCCTCCCAGGGCTGATCCACATTTGTTTGCCAGTAGTTTGCTACAGACATGATCTCACAATCACATAAATACAACAGGTTTCTCAACTGTTCACATATATTTAGTACGTGTTCTTGTCATAAAGAAAAATCCACTCTTATGAGCTCCCAAATACCTCAGCCATCGTGTTCTGGATTGGGGTCCCAGTCAGCAACAATCTGTTTCGACACTGGAACTGTAGTAGGATCTTCCAACGAACACTGGCGAATAAAAGCAAGAAAAATAAATTTCTAGAGAAAATTGCAGAATGATATGAAACATAAGATATTTTAAAGCCAACTGCTTCCAGTGAGTTTCCCAAATGATCTTTGGAAGGCACTGGACAGAACTATTACAGTTGTTCCCTAGTCTTTCAAAAGACAACTACAGGAAAAAGTACCCTTTTTCCAATTAAAAAAAAAAAGTGTAATTTATTTTATTTTTCTAAGTATCTTTTTTACTCATTTTAAAAACAAATACTTAGTAACAGAATCTCATTATCATAATAATTAACTTTCAAAAAAAAAATGGGTACGTTGAATCAGAATGTCATATTTTTTAGACTTTACAAAAGGAAGTGTGTAGGCTACTGAGGCAGGAGTGCTGAGCTATACATTAAAATCCTCTTAAGAGGGATGGTTTCCCAAGAATGTTCTAGAGACAAACTTTGGTCAGAATGAGCCTGCATATAAAGCAGTCCTCAACTTACTGTGTACAGTGGCAACGTGGACAAAGGTTATGGGAAAGCAATTACAGAAATAAAGACAGACAAATCCATTACTCAAAAAAAACCTCAGAAAATTTTCTGGCATAGAGTCTCATGACACAGATTGTGCTTTACTGCAGCCAACAGTACTCATGGGGTTCTGACCTTCATTCTTGTCTGGAAGTGCCACTGAATAAAGAATCAAAATAATGCATTTAATAGAGCAAATATAAGCAATATAAGCTAAAGACTACAGACCATTCACCAGGCAGAATTTGGTGAGTAGTCAGGAAGGAAAATGAACAGCATTTCACACTGTTTTAACTGTCCTGTGCCCCATACAAGTTTCTGCTCCAGAGCTACCTTTTAATTACATTTTACATATCTGGAAAATCTAAATGCAAAAAACCATAATGGATCAAATCCAGTGTCAGAGAGTTATATAGATATTTAACCAGGTTAGCTACTTAAGGGGTGTTATGTGTGTCAATTTTAACTTCTATCAATTTATGTTCTCGTGATGCTTTCTTGATATTCCTCCAAGAGGCTGATTCACAGAAAAGATTTTGTTTCCAGTTTATTACCTGGAGCTACTTTTGAGTGCTTGTGCTTCATCCAGCACCATATACTGCCACTTCACTCGCTGGAAATACTTCACATCCTGCACTACCAGCTGGTAACTGGTAATTACCACGTGGAAAGGAGCATCCTGAGTATACAATGTCTTCTATAACCACAAAAGGAAAAACAAATGTCCACATAACATAAATACATTGCCAAGAGTTCACTGTAATTTCAGACTTCCAATCTTCTCATTACTATTGCATTTTCCTCAGCTGACTTTTAAAATTTATTATATCACAGTTACTCAACTAGTGGACCTGGACTTCAGCCCGTGAACAATTTCAGACACTTATTAACATGCAAGACAAGACGTACTGAACCCTACAAAATGCTATTGTTAAATAAGGAATACTCTTGACAGAATGGCAGGCATTCTGGATTGGGGCATCCTAAGTTAGGCTACTCAAACAGAATAAACAGTCCTTGACACTGAAACTTCCTGCTTTATTTACAGAGCTCTAGTTATTCATCTGAACTCCACACTGCATTGAATTGTCCTGTATGGTATTGCTCTCCAGCACAAGAGAAGCCTTCCACCACATTATCTTAATGAAAATGCTACTACAGGAATGAAGAAACTCTGCACCCACACATTAATTTAGTTTGGTGACATGTAGCAACAGTTTCTGGTTTACTTTGCACAAAGAAAGACAGCCCAAGCACACATTCATGCTGGCATTACCTGACTCCAGAACTTTCTGATCACCTTTCGATCATGGGGATTTCCCCAGTAAGGTAGCACCTGAAACAGTAAAAAAAAAAAAAAAAATAGACATTATTTTCAAATAATTATATCAGTTCTCGAATTTTATCATCTGTAGTCTACAAAATTACATACCTCCTTCTCCAAAACAACAAAAAGGAAAATTATCTTTTCTACTACTGAGAAAAATCAAAAAGCATTTAAAAATACTTTGATAAAGAGCATTCCAGGAAAAGGTATCAAGCAACTTGGCCTGATCAAACTATACTAAGAACCTAAAAATGTCCATCAGCATTTAGCACAAACCTTCTGGTCAGGTTTTTCTAAAAATTAAAAATGATACTTTGCTTATGGCAGAAAGAGGTCTCTACTGCTGTAGTTAAACCTAGAGGACTAGAGGGCTTGTTGCCTGTTTAACAACCCCCATAGTCCTGTTGATTTTCTATTTCAGAACTGACCCAAAAAATGATGAGATGAATTTAAAATGTCTGGCATGGATATATTTAATACAAGAATTTTAAAAGCAAGCGCTAATGCCAAGAGAAATCTGTTAAGCTATATTTACAGTTCAAAACTGCATGGGTCCTATTACTCAGACCTTTGCAGAGCAGTGACTCCTGTCACTGGTTAGTTAACAACATTGTACTGCCATCTCCTGCTTGGTGGAAGGACTTACAGTCAGCTAAGACTGGGAGGTCTGGGAGGGAGGGAAAATGCTGCTTTCTGAGGTGGTGAAAAGTCTTACAACTTCAACTGCCAGATTCCAAAAGCCTTTAACTGAATATTCTTCCTATTGTTCTGAAATAAGGATACTTGTACACCAACCAGGCTGATTGAAAAGTGATTTGTCTTTTAGTTTACATATTCTGCCATGGACATAAATTCACTGTGATTTACTACCAGCAGAACTGACCACACACTTCTGTATGATTAGAGGCAGAAACAAAACTGGTTGAAAAAGACTGACTGAAGTTGTGAACACGTGACAGTAAGTTTAGAAAACTTCTTTTTAAAATATATTTTGTGCCATGGATGAGGTAAACATCAGCATGCAATAAGATCAGCATGCCAATGAATAGTTATACAATGATATAAACAGTTTGGAGTTTAAGTCAAAAAAGAGAAAACTGTCTTTTCACAACCATCCTGACTGAATTTTTCAAATATTTGCTGTATTTCATTCCTAAGAAGGAGAAAGCAAAACAGTTGCTTGCTTATTCTATACCATGAACTGATCAAAGGAAGTGAAAGAAAGCAGATAAAATGGCCAACAGCTCTCAAGTTTTCTATTCAAGAGTCCCTATTATTTTGGCCTATGAAAAGACATGAATGGATTATGGATTATTTTTAGGTTGTCTTGGCTTTTTTTTTTCCTTTTGAGTACCTCCTCAACAACACAAGTGTTTGTATTTCTTCATTAGTTGCTTTAAAGGCTTGGTAATGCAAACTTATTCCAAAATACGAGGCATTTGAATAATCCAGTATTGAACTATACTCTAGCACAACTCCTCCTCATACAGATACCTCAAACAACACAACACCTCAACCAACGAAGTCTCATCAGGGATCTCCAAAGCAAGCTATTTGGTAAAAGCTTAGCCCTTTGATTTTGCCCTGCCCGAGATCAAAAAATCAAGTATCACTTCTAGTAACACATTCGAAGTTTTTTCCCCACACTTTTTACAATAGCCAAGACATTCAAACACTTAGCCTGATGTTACTGGTATACTGTAGTTACTCATAGCTAGGTGTATTCTACTGTTTTCTGTAAAAAGGAAGATCTGATGTTTCAAAAAAAAAAAAAAAATCAAGACTTCTTCATATCAAAGGTCACTATGTTAACAACCCAAATACTTCAACTATGATCTGTTCCTCTTTGCAGAAGTAACTGCAAGCTTCTGACACTTTTGTCTGTCCTGAATTCTAAAATTTTTACTGTTTTGGCAGTACAGATTTCTTTTCAAATTTTCCTTTGCAACACTCCAATATTTTCCACTGAGGGACAAGTAAGCAGCTTGTTTTTCAGTAACTGATAGTTCCTAGCTTTCTAATTTACTATTTACTATTTCTCTTTACTTTGTTTTTACATTCACAGTATACCTGAAAAACTCCATTTGTTTTCTTCCAATCTTTTTGTTCTTATCTATTTGTGCTTCACCTCTCTTCTTTTTCTTGATTATTAATGATATGTCCATGGTTCTTCTGTTTTTCTGTAATAACTGCATTTTGCTTCCCTCTTCCCTGTTTAGTGTTTATTCATGTACAATCTTTATCTGACTCAAATTCATATGAATGACTGCAAACACAGCTCTAACCCTAAAGACACTGTATAAAACTTGGTATATAGTTCTTGGTTCTGCTTCCAGATCCATTAAAATTTTATGTCCACTTGCTGACCTGCTACAGTTCCTTACTGAGAAGGTGTCTTTAAGCTGATGCAAAATGAAAGCCATGTGATTAAAGTAAGAATATTTTAAAGCTCTAGATAATTGAACACTCCAGCAAAAAACAGGATGATTGAAAAAAATACCAGAAACAGGCTCATTACAGAGTTTCATATTCCAAGGTCAGTAAGCACCTAGATGTTATACAGAACTCAGGAGAACAAAATGGTTTGTTCTCAATAAAACAGAAATAACTTTCTTGGATATATTTATTACCTTAAATTTAGGTACAAATCTGGCAAACTCCTGGTGCCAATTGTTCAGAGTAGAGGCAGGTGAAATTATTAAAAAAGGTCCCCAGATGTTCTCTCTCTGGAAAACACACATAAAAAATTAAATTTTAAAAAACAATTAAGGGAAGTAATGTAGAGATGGTTTGACATGGCTTCACAATTACTAAATGACAGTGGCTACATGAGAGGGAACTGCATGCAACATAGCAAAACTCTCCCAGCACAGCAGAGTGATACAAAATCAAACAGAGCAGATCTAATGTTTAAGCAAGACTTATTTCATAACAGCAAAGTTTTTCCCAGAACAAACTCCTTTGTTTCTTAGAGTTGCCACCTTCATGCTACAAACAGCCCCTGTCATTTTGATAAGGAAAAGAACTTCAGGTGGCACTGAAAAACTTTGCCACATTACAAATTACAGTATTCTGGTGAATAATTGAGTTGATCCATTAATGCATTAGCAGTTACAAGCTGGCCTTCATAAGGGAGAGGCAGAAAAATAAAGTCCTATTTAATCCTCCAAAAACCTCAAGGTGCAGTGTCACAGGAAGACAAGCTTATCTTTTTATTTCTTCCATACAGATGAGCTCAAGAACCTTCAGTTCTGCACACCTTTACATTATTTTGGTCAACAGTACCAGTAGCACAAAGAAATGCACACAACTGTCACTTGGTCACTAGTGCAGCTAATTTTGCTTCTAGTATCACTTCTTTGATATCTCCTATTTAGGGCAAGTGACTGGATTGTAATCAAGACCTCTACTTTTTGAAATAAATATATCTATTTCTGCATTAAGAAGTAATCTCCTGTTGCTTATTTGGTTTTGTTTGTCTGCCCTGCTACAGAAGAATCACTATGCTTCCTAGAAAACCCCACTAGAATATGGAAATTAATGCTAATTTCCATGAAGCTCACAATTTGAGCACTTTGATCTGTAAAACTCAGTGAACCATCAAGTGTACAATTTGTTCTCTCCTGAGGCTTTTACATTCAGTGCCAGTGAGAAAATACTACTCTGTGAATAAATGAAAATGCTATATAAATAAAAACTGACATAGGTATTTATAACTATTTCAATGGCTCCACTTGAAAACAATGCATAAAATACCTTTTAAGACATTTAAGGTTTCTAATCAAAAATTAATTTCCAACATGTGAAAAGTATGCATCTTCAATCAAGCATACTACCCAGGAACAAGCTATAATCCACCTACCTCAGCCAGATGTGCAAGGAGAGCAATACTTTGTACTGTTTTACCCAGACCCATTTCATCTGCCAGGATCCCATTGATGCCCTGCAAAAGATCCATGAATGAACACCTTCGCTTTACTACTTTTTCATCTACAAAGAACTGGCAGAACAGTTACTACTGAACTGAATGGGAACAGCCCCACTGTAACAACTCTGACACTGTGAAACTTTATCATCTCTTACAACTGCCCCTGAGAGGTAACTGATCTCAACTGTATTTCATTGATCTCTCAGTCTAATTTTTCCCCTAAGCCTCTTTGCACTTCATGATCCCATTGTGGGATCATGGGCACACTCATAAGGACAAAACTGCCTGTAGTTTATCAGCTGACCCAAGCCTGAAACAGTTTGCAACTCCAAGCAGGAAAGGTCTCCTCCATGTATGATCTAAGTAATAAACAGCAGTAAAAATCATGCAAAGAATACTGAACTCAATGCCCCATTCAAAGCTGTTACACCCTAAACAATCAAGAACACGGGTACGCGGCTTACCTAATATTTTTCTTTCTTCCAAACACATTAAAGATCAACTATAGTCTATTTTTAAAAGCAGTAGATTCTTTTGGCCAACTTTACTCTGACGACTTAATAATCCCAGAAGTTATAAAAATTTGCAAGATGTACTGATTTACCTGCTCATATAGGTTGGCCAGCCAATTCATGCCTTTCAGTTGATAACCTTTCAGTTTTCCATTGAAAATGGTAGGCTGTGGAATATCTTCTCCTGCTCGGATAGATGGGTTTGCTAAACTGTAGCTCTCTCCAAACCCAGTACCAGACTTGTTGGCAGCCCGTAGAGCAGCTGCCCGGCTCTCCTTTGCATCTTCATCAAATGATCTGGTCTGAACAGGAAGAGGAAGGTATGCATAACATGGTGAATATATTAACTTACCAAGAAACTGTAGTGTAAAAAGCTTTACAATTCACATTAAGACACGATAGTCGCCAGAAACTAAGAGAAAATGAGCCTGTTCTTATAGCCCAAATCTTAATACTTTGGTTTTCTACTTGTTTAGCACAAAATGTTCAGTGGAATTCAATTCAAATCTGGCCCCAAGATTAACCTGTTTGACTTGGCTGCTATGAAAGATCCTGGCACTGTGGCCTCTGCCATTACTTTGCTTGCTCTTCTACCTCATGGATCCAAAAAATACATACCCGGGCCTGATGAATCTGGTACGCATCCTCAGCATTCTTCAGAGCTTGCGCCTTGTAATAGTTGCTATCTGAAAATACCATACTCAAGTTAGAGCTCTGCAGCAGAGAGCCAAACCACCCAAAACACACAGATAAATTCCAGTAATTGCAGTAGTCCTACTTGCAGAGAAGGATGCTGTGCTTGAAATTAAGTTTGAATGATAAAACACAGAGTACAGTAAATTTCAGGAGTGCAAGGAAAGGACTCTAGATGAATCACTTACCATAATCTTCTTGGGTTATGTTGACCACCACCCCTCCACCAATATCAATCTGCCTTTGGGTAGAGCTGTCTTCCAGTTTACGCAGGATCTCCTCCTGTATCCCATCGTGTCCAATATCTCGTTTACGACTCATAAAATGGGCATATAATTCAGTTTGTGTGATCAGGAAGTTGAGTTTGCGCTGCTGTCTCTTAGCCTAAGAGAACAGCATTTACCAAAAACAGAAGGGGAAAAAGAGACAGGACAAGAGTTCAATGTTAAAAATATAATTAAAAAAAAATAAATCTAATAATGTATCAACAACTAATCCATCTAGATTATGTTAAGCACGTCACTTTGCTATGTGCTACATTATTTGTTGCACATAAGAACACTGACCAATGCCATAAATATCTATATTAAAATATAAAATTGTTGTAAATGAAATTTCTTTAAATTCAGTAATCATGACAAAAACCACCATAATCTAATAAAAGAAAGTTTAAAGATTTTGTTTATACTGAAAAAATAAAGTATCAACAAAAATAGTATGACTTTAGTGGTCTATAGTAAAGGAACTCAAGTCATTAAGAAATGCTCTCATGGCAACCTCATTCCCACACTCTGTTACTTATTAGCAGAGAGAATTATGGTAGTACACAAGAAATACATCAATAGGTAATACAGCTGAGATATTATCATTGCTCAGCATTCAGCAAGACCTTGCAGAAGCTCTGTTCACCCTTAGGATCTGGCAAAAAAAGCAACAGTTAAAAATCTGCCTATTAACCTAAGTGAGCAGAAAACGTCACAAAATCCTTATGAATTTGCAATAAAGAGAGAAATACAAAAATACAAGGATAATTTAAACATAAAACTAAATATAAGGCATTCCAAAGATTCAACCTTTCCTTATATGAGGTCTACACACCAAAAATAACAACCACAGATTCACTAGAGAGCTTTTACAAGGAAACTTTCTCAAATTCAATCCTTTTTACTCTGTAATGGAGTTCAGGAAGTTGCTAGTTGGCCAACAGAAAAACAAGCACAGAAAAAGTCTGTGCCCCATATATAAATTACAGTATCAGCTTACAGCAGGGAAAAAAAAAGAAAGGACAGGAAAAAAATGTAATGTCAATGAAAGTGTCTTCCCTTCTGGACCCAGAAAGATGTACAACCCACCACAAACCATTGGCCCATACCAACATTGTGCTGTGTATGTCTGTGAGACATGTACTGCTTCTCTAACTCCTTCCTCAATTTCACTCAATTACAAAGAATTTACCCAGTCTGAAGGGGTTTTCTTAATCACCTCTTGCAAACATTAGAATAATTACATAAAGAAAATAAGATAGCAGAAAAAATACGTGAAATAGCACTGAACCAGAACAAATAACTGAATTTCATGGCTTGGATTTAGACATTCAAATTATCCAGTCGCTTCTGTGTCTCCTCAGCATATTAAGTATCAGCAATCTGTGATTTTGCTGTACCTCTCTCATCTCCTCATCCAGCTTGCGTTGCTCCAGAGCCTCCTTCTCAGCTCGTTTCCGATGCTCTTTTTCCACCTTTTCATACTTTTTCCAATAGAGAAGCATCTCCTTGGTGAGACGACGCGCTCGTGGTAGAGTTTCCTTACAGTTTTTCTGCGCTTGGATAGCAGCTCTGCGTACCTCCCTCATGCACTGGTGGGCAAGCTGGAGGGAAATAAGGTTTGGGAACAGTGTAAAATGAGCAGACTGTAAAGAAAGCCAGCAATAAACAGTATCAGATTTCATTATAACCAAGTCTGATACTTCAAAAGAGAAAAAAACTTTGATACTTTACTCAGCAGCAATGCTTCTAAAATGGCATGAGAAGGTGCAGTCTTCCAAAAAATTTCTGAGATGGCGGACAAGACAAAATCTGAAGACAGTTTCAAAAAGGCATACTACTTAAAAGACTGACTGGACGGATAAGTCCTTGAAAGGGACTCAGAAGAACACAATTCAAGGCTTGCCTACAGCTCTGACTCACCTATTTCTTGACACTTTTCTAGGGTTATTTTCTTACTTTTCAGTAACAATATACTTAAGAATTTTGTGTGGAACACAATCCTGTTCATGTTACCACACAGAAAAGTGAGGGAGCATGCTACAGTTTTGCTACTATTTCGTGAAACATAAGAGAATGTAATTTTTTTGTTCTAGTAGAAGTGATTTGATGGCACTGTAATAGCGATCAAAATTGCTGGATTTTTTAGTTTGTGACAGCTTTTTTTTGCACTAAAATTTGCACATCAGCAATACTAACATACAGATTTCAAATGATAAAACAAAATGAAGGCAAAAAATAGCTGAACTTTAAAAAATGTAAATCCTACTGGCCAAGCTTTTTAAACATACAAGCAAGTTCCATTTTCTGCATCCCTTACATAGAAAATGCTCCCTTTCTCGATAATGTATATACAGAACAGGAAATTTCCTACATCACCTTGTCCCTAATAATTCTCAGTCATATACTTGATTATCTTTTCCTCATTAGCCATATTAATGAATCAGACACTTGAGCATAACCCTTGAAAAGTGCTCAGAAAGCTGTATCCAGTGTTTGTAAGTAGAGTTCTCTAGGTAGAAACAATGCCAATTCTCAGAGAAGACTGTGATGAGAAGATGGATTGCTTTTGCAATCACTTAAGCTGAAAACTGCTCTATTTTTAATCTCAGCTCCTCTACATATATATCTAAATTAAAGCACTTCATATTCCAAGAATGCCTTTGATTTCAACCAGAATGCTTAAAACCACCAAGTTTTAAGTAGTGGATAGATGGGCAACTCAAAAGTCAAAGTGTACCAAAGCCACTAGATCAATAAATTTAAAATGTACAAACTAAATCTTTCAAAAGCCAGAAAGATCCCATGAAAGGAACTCACGTTGCTTGTTTCATCTGTTGCTTATGAAACAAAACAAAACAATTCAACTAAAAATGAAAAGCCTTATAATAAATCACAATTACTTGTATACCATGCTTTCTCCTATACTGCCCTGCTAGTGTAGTCAGTATTGTAAGAAACAGATGAGAAATAAATTTGCTTATCACACCCAGTAGGAGAAACAGTATAAACTAAACACCACCTACCTTTTTGCTGTTGGTTAGGAAGAGGTTACGGGCTGAAGCTTTCTGTTTGTATGCCTGTAAAAGAACACAACCTTTATATTAGTTAAAAGGTAATGGCTCCACAGTATTTTAAAAAAATCAGACTAGTCTTCAGCAGGTACATGTGCCAACTTCAGTCATGCACACTGTTGTGTAATTGAGAATAAGTACTGTAAGTAGTCTTCATTTTGACTGAAAGAGCTTTTCATCCTTAAATTACTGAAGGCATACATAAATATATTCTAAATCATGAAGGAAGCATGCAAAACACCTCCTTTTTCACAACTGTTTCTTTAATTACTACTGTTGCAAAGCAGGGTTCTCCTATTCCATTTTTATCACTAAGGTAAACAATATTTTCCACTGTTTCCCAAAGACATTAAGAATTTATGTAGATCCTCTGTTCTTCACATGATCAAAATAAATATTTTGAAAAAATATGGTCTCTCTCACTGCACATATCTCCTTTATTTGGCTTTTAAGTTTGTAAAGGATGATTTAGTCATGACTTGTTGTAACTTCCTAGAATTCGAAGTCTGTTAATTAGGAACTTCAAAAAGCAGGTTCTAATGTCCACCCTGACCATCTCAGAAAACTATCAATAGTGACTCCAGCCTTCTGTTTCAAATATGCCTGAAGCTTGTCCTGTAAATGATACAAACACTTTTCCCTAGTCTGTTTCTGAGGTAAGGTTTGAAAAACACAGGTGCTGTGACTGAAACACCCCTTTCCTGAACTTTATTGTAAACCTAAATACTGGTTTACTTGCCCTATACTGCCATCCTGTAGATCAATGTGAGTACCTGCTAGAGCTACTTTTCATTGCCAAGGGTTGAATTGCCATGGCAAAGCACAGCATGATCCACCTAGGTACCACTGGTGATATCTCAACTACACGTTCCTTGCGGCTTACAGAATTCCAGTTAGGTCATTAACGACCACCAGAAAAGTCACGTCTTACTTTACTCTGTTTTCTTAAGTGTCAAGTCCCTTCTAAGTTAATTTTCTATTTCACTTTCTTCTATCATCACCGACCCACTGCCATTACCCAAGCTCACCTTTGGCAACTCCTTCTTAACAATGCTAAGCCACACTTTCCGCCGACGTGCGTTAAGCTGCTCGATAGACAGATGCTTTTTCTTGGACCCAGGTGGTGGTGTATCGTGGGAAAACTTGGCAAAAACTTTGGTCTGGTGATGGTGACGCCGTGGTGACTCCTCTGAAGAGAGTTCCTCATCCCGTCTCCTCTTTTTCTTTACTTTTTTCAACTTGCCTGCATGGCAACAACAATCATAAAAATACATTTCTATTTTTGGGGCACATTTAATCAGGCACCTTTCCTGAGTAAATTCTCCTAGTCAATTTATATATGGAACCAACAAAAAAGACAAACTTATTCATGTTTGCCAATTCTGCTACGATTAATTTATACTATTAAATATCTCCTCATTACTTTATAATGGAAAGATTTTCCTGTTTAATAGAGAGGCAAAATGCAATTACTCTCACCCAGGGAAACATGCCTTGAGAGTTAAAACGTCTAGGACTTGGTGCAACATTTCTTGCTTTGCAGCAAAATTCTACTTCAAGATAAGTAAAGGTAAGACATTTAAAGGTGACAACATTATCATTTGGTACGAGAAGTCTCAAAGCAAACTTTTCAGCAAAGAGAAGACTGCATTGAAAGAGATTAGCATGTTGTCATACCAGCTTTCAGAGGAAACAGATACTACTATCAGATATTAAAAATGTTCACTGTGAGTATGCAAAATTATGGATGCTGCAAGATTAGTGGAGAAAATAACCACCACAGTTAAAGGAACTTGCAAAAAGAAAGAAAGACAGCCTGAAAAAACCCCTTTAAAAAACACAGCTCAAACTTAAGTACTTGCACTAAGAGAGTTCACATTACACTGCAGTTCATAGCCTTCTCTGCTTCCTTATCGATTTACAACTACTCCCAGCCCAAAGAAGAAAGGAAACCATACTTCCTGGTGAATGTGCATCTCAGAAACTCCAGCCGTTATGTCAGAGATATAATTCTATTCTAACTGACATCAAATATCAACTCTGAGTTCCCTCTAATTTCCAGAAAACACTCTCACTCCCTGTAACTTCCTGATCACTAAAACTACATACTCAGAAGTAACTACAGCAGGAACTGGATAAGTTCTTATACTTTTCAAGGACCTATCATGTTTTCAAAATACTCTTGAGTAAATGGACCGTGATATGAAACCATGTTTATGGATTCCAAACCACTGAATAAGGTCCACAAAGAAAACCTTAAGCCATGAACTCTGCAGTCATACACTTTTTTCCCACCCTAGCTTTCTAGAAGCCAGATGATAAAGCACAATGTTTTCTGATGACATTTTTCTTTGTCAGAACTTGGTATTTCCCTGCAAAACTCGCAAGTTTTGAACATTTATGTTTAGTAAAAGGTAACAACGTAGGAAAGAAGTTAAACCACAGCAGCCATTTAAAATCACGAGGTTAGTGAGTTTACCTTTTATTTTTTTCTCTTCTTTAAACTTCTTTTTCTTGGGCCCTAGCAGGTGGCGCTGCTGCTCGTAGTAGGGGTCGTAGGTAGAGAGCAGCCCCGCGCTGTAGTACTGGTACTGCTGCAACTGAAGGGGGAAAGTGAGCAGGTAACAGAGACAGCCCTAGACAAGCCCACATCCTGAACATAAAGACGAGATCAGGAAGCATGCACTTCTCCGTATTTTGCATTTGTTATCAACTATTAGAGAGTGTCTAAAGTGAAACCACTGCTCCCAAGTTCTGCACTGGGAACCGAGCCCCTGGTTAAGGAAGAGGGAAGAGCGAGCAGTGAATGTTGCACTTTCAAAACACACTGCTCTGTCTTTTCCATACAGGTGCTACCCAGCAAGACAACACATTCATCACATGAAGAGGTCAAATTATGGACCTAATATTTGTTTTTCCGCATTCTCAAATCACATACATGTTTTACTTTATCATTCCAAAGGATGTGAAAGGACAGGTTTAAAGAAAAGGCATTTAAAAGATTTCCACAAGGGCAAACAACTTGAACACTCAGATTGTCAAGCAAAAATATAGCTGCCTCAGTATTTTTTCTCCTGAATGATGAAAAATGCCAGTATATTCCCAGCATTAGTCAAATGAAGTACTGAAGAACTCCACACAGGTTACACATAAACAGCAAATTAAAGGTAGTATTGCTCAAGTTTAAACTATTTAAAATCTAAGCACACTTTTAATAGAAGATTTTTGAAAAGTGAGACCATAAGCATAAACAAACTTTTCTGATATATGTTCCCTTCCCCCCATAATTGTGTACTGCTGATCTAACAAGACACTCACTGCTTACTTTCACTGGGTATTATTTCTGACTAGTCTGGAAATCAGTATTTGTGTAAAATCTAACAAAATTATGACCTGTGTAAAAATGTGGTGTATGAATATTTATGTAGCTATGCAATATTTCAAGAAGCTAGCGCAGTATTGGTTCAGAGCTTCACAAGTAAACAAAGGAAAAAAGTAGAGAGAAGCAAAGACCTATGTGGGAAAATATTTCTTCACTCTTTTCGAGGAATTTGAGAAGAATATAAATCAGGAAAACAAATTTTAACTGCAGACACTTTCTCTGATAACAGAATAGGATAACTTTCTTCATCTAAGCCTTTCTGCTGCAATTCAAATCAGCAGTGAACATTTCTGCAAAAGCCCTTATAATTTGAAAAAATATATTATTAGAATCAAAGCAGCTATAGAATTTGGCTTAATATTAACAAAAATGCAAAAATGCAGAAGACTATTTTCTTCTACAGGAAAGAAAGAGAATATCAAAAGAAAATCCAAAACAAAAAAAAGGTAAAAAAAAAAAGAAAAAGAGTCAAGTAAAACTTAAAATCATGACAGAAAATGACAAGGTAGTAAACTAGACAGTCCCTTTCAAGATTGTAAACATCACCTTACTATTCAATGATGATAGAAATACACTTGAATAGCAGCTTCTACCTGTATTAGAATTTAACTGCAGCATCTCCATTTTCATATACATTGCATATATATCATCCAAATCTTGTGTTCTAACACCCAATATTTGCTCTAGTGTCTGGGACAGAGCACTGTGGAAGCCATATATAACATGTGCCAGTACTAGTTACACACATCACTGACAGATTCATAGCATCTTTCATTTTATTTATATAATTGATTAAATAACCCATGTCTAAAAGTGATGTTAGACAGTTACTGTCTACCAAAGAGTGTATTTTCCAGTCCACAAAATTATGAGTTTTGATAAAAATATAAGAGCAGTTAAAATAATGCAGTTAAAGGAAAGAATAAAAATCAAGGAAATGTAAAAATTCTGACTTTTTACCTCTTTGTCTTTGCTATATTTGCTTTGATGCAATTTTTTATACTTGTGTAATCGCAGCATATCGTGAAGTTCCTCCCTTGAAAGAGAAAATTCTTCTTCCTCCTCTCCATCCTCATCACTTGGTGATTCTGTGTCACTGGAATCATCACTCAGAAGGATACTCTACCAAGAATAAATGGGAACTCATTTAAGAATCCCAAGTCCCCCTGCTGAATTGTTTATTTATGCAAAGCACCTTTGAGCCTTTACCTAATAAAGGGGTGTGGGTCTGGTGCAACAGTGATACTTAGCACTTACAAAGTGTCCATCTGAAATGACTCATAGAAAATAGTTTTCTGAGGAGCAGACCTGTGTAGCAGTGAATTCAATACATATTTTCTGATTTGGAGGGAAGCAGTTTTCTGTTAGTTTGTGATACTTAAATCATTTTAGTCCACTTTGCCTGTTTGTGGTCTCAGAAAAACACCAGTGGGAAAAGCCAGGATAACAGCAGGAATATTTTGCAATGTGTGGTTGCAGGTGCCTCCCTACCACTTTTGGAGTTTGCCCCCCTATTCTAGCACTTCTACCTGCATCAGTTTCTGCAAGTTTGGCTCCTGTTCCACCTCTTGGCAACATGTTTCTGCTGCTAACTTGAGATGGCTACAATACAGCCAAAAAGCCACCATTCCACTCTCTGCCATCCTCACTGAGACCTTGCACTGAGTTCAACTTAAAAACCTAATTTTCAGTCGAGTCCCAAATCTCTATTTAATACATTTTATAATAGATTAGTTTAATTTGGACAGTGTACTAAAATTAATTCAGATTCTGAATGTAAATTTACTGCCAAGTCCACCACTAAACTGCATTCCCATATACCATATTCACAAGCCTTTTGGACATCCTCCGGAATGGTGATTCCAACACTTTCCTGAGAAGCCTGTTCTAATGCCTGACCATCCTTCCCAGCGAAGAAAATTCTACTAATATACAACCTAAACCTCCCCTGGCACAACTTGAGGACATTTCTCCTGCCCTATTGCCTGTTACTTGGGAGAAAAGGCTCATCCTCACCTCACTACAATCTCCCTTCAGGGAGTTGTACAGAGAAATGAAGTTCCCCCCAAACCTCCTTTTCTCCAGACTTAATCCCCCCAGCTTCCTCAGCTGCTCCCTCTAAGACTTTTGCTCCAGAACCATCCCCAGCTCCGTTGCCCTCCTCTGTACTTGCTCCAGCCCCTCAGTGTCTTTCTCATAGTGAGAGGCCCAAACCGGACAAGGGTTCAAGGCATGGCCTCATCAGGACATGAAGTCCAAGGAGACAATCACTGCCCTGGTCCTGCTGGCCACACTATTGCTCATACAGTTCAGGATGCCACTGGCCTTCTTGGCCACCTGGACATTGCTGGATCATGTTCAGCTGCTGTCAGCCAGCACCCCCAGGTCCTTTTCTGCTGGGCAGCTTTACAGCCACTCTTCCCCCAGCCTGTAGTGCTCATGGGGTTGTTGTGACCCAAGGGCAGGACATTCACTTTGTTGAACCTCATGCAATTACCCTTTGCCCATGAGCCAGCCTGTCCAGATCCTTCTGTAGAGCCCTCCTGCCCTTCAGCAGATCAACACTCCCACCCAACTTGTCTGCAAGTGACTGAGGGTGCATTGATCCCTTCATTCAGATCACTGATCCAAACAATAAACAGGACCAGGCCCAGTAGTGAGCCTGGGGATCACCGCTGTAGCTGGCAACCAGCTGGATGCAACTCCAGGCACCACCACTCTGGGCCTGGCCATGCAGACACTTTTTCACCTGGTAAACCACGCACTCAGCCAAACATGAGCAGCCACCTAGTCAAGGAAAATGCTGTGGGAGATGGTATCAAAGGCTTTACTGAAATCTAGACAGACATCCACAGCCTTTCCTTCATTCATTGGGCAGGTCACCTTGTCACAGAATATGATCAGGTTGGTCAAGCAGAACCTGACTTTCACAAACTCATGTTGGCTGGGCCTGATCCCCTGGTTATCTTGCACATGCTGTGTGATGATACTCAGGATGATCTGTAACCTTTCACAGAGTACCAAAGACAGGCTGACAGTTCTCTAGGTCCTCTTACCAGCTTTTCTTGTAAATGGTTGTCATGTTTGCAAACTTTCAGTCAACTGGGACCTCCCTAGTTAGCCAGGACTGCTGGTAAATGACAGAATGGCTAGGTGGATAACTTTACTATCAGATTCCACAATAGCTGCATTTCTTTCCAATATTCTTACCTTCAGCCACTTTCTGCTTTTCTTCAGTTTGGAAAAATTATACAAGCTCCCTTTTTCAGACTTTGGTTCTGTTCAGAGAAAACATAAAAAATAAAGTTCTTAAGAAATAATGCTTTTCCAGACTAACCCAAAAAAAGCAGAAACCTAGTACATGCCTACCTGGTTGGAGTACTCCATTCAGGGAATGTGTGTTCAGCATCCCAGAATTCCCTGCTCCAGAAGACTCTCCAAGCAAGGAGTTTGGAGGCTCTTCCTTAACTTGCATCAGGGGATCCCCGGACTGAGGCAGCAAAGGATTGTCATCCAATCCATCTTCACTTTCATCACTGCAAGAAGATCCATAATACAGTGGCAATGTCAGGAAAATATTCAAAAGAGAAGATGTCCATCCAACTTTCTTACATACAGGCATTTGTCTGAAGGTTTGAGAATTGAGACAGCTTCAGGTGTAATTTTACACATTAGAAATATTGCTGTTAATAATCTCCCATGAACCTCTTAGCAACAGTTAATCATCAGACCAGCCTGGCTATGCTATCAACCTGCACCTGCAGTCTTGAACTAGGTTATCTAGTTTTAGAAGCATGAACTGTGCAAGTCAAACTGAAGCACAGTATTGTCATCCTCATTGGGACATGAGAGAAATGTAGATATATACCTTTTCTAATCCTTTTGTGGGTCCTATTACATGCTTGTAAATATATCTGTTATCTGTTGCCCATTCAGTTATCAGTTCTGTAACTCCACAATTCCAAAACACTGATGAGATTAAATATGTAATTGTTTTGGAACAGAAGCACACATTGGTGATGCCTCATTGCTACAACTTCCACAAATTCTGCATCAGACAATAGTCTTTCCATTTTCTTTATGACTAAAGGCTGTAAGCGTCCCTGAAAAATCTACTAACGGCTTCATCATCCTACTTTTTGCAGACAAAGAAAGCTTTGGCCACTCAGCTACAAAGAAGAGCTTTAAAACATTGTACTAATTCGTACATGAGCTGGTAACACACTGTATTGTCACTGTGAACTGAGAGAAGCACAGTCCAAAATCTTTCATACCATCATAGATTATCCCAAGTTGGAAGGGAATCACAAAAATCTTAAAGTCCAACAGCTGGCCCTGCACTGAAGAGTCCCCAGGATCACACCATATGCCTGAGATATTGTCCAAATGCTTCTCAAGCTCTGCCAGGCTGATGCTGTGACCACTTCCTGGGGAACCTGTTCCAGTGCCCAACCACCTCTGGAGAGAGAATCCTTCCCTAATATCCCACCTAAATCTCCCCTGACAAAACTTCATGCCATTCCCTCAGGTCCTGTTAGCGGTCATCATCAGAAAGGTTTTGTTTCAGAACTCAAAGCTAATGCTAGATTTATTATTAAATTTAATAGTATTTTTTAGATTTCCTCTTCTCTAGGTTGAACAATCCAAGTGACCTCTCTTCCTTTAAAGCAGAAGAGTTTCTAACAAACAAGTCACTGATAAACTCTTAATATGGTGTTGGCTGGGAATAATATAATAAAAATGCCTATATTCCCTTGGCACTCCCAAGGGAAAGCAGAAAACTTCTGGTACCTGGATATGCTCCTGTTAAAGATGGCAGACGTCTGTCGTAAGAACTGATCCAGTTGCAGAGCTTTTTCCAGGTATTGCAGATAGAGGGGTTTTGCCAGCTCTGAGCAGCTGCCATCCTCCCTGGCACCCAGCTCTGAGGCCATAGAACAAACTTCTCCTCATGCACAGGTGCCTCTGAACACACAGCTGTAAAAGGAAACAACAGCCATCAGCACCACAACTCCTCTGAGAGGAGCAAACCTGGGGAGCAGACCAATCTACCAAAGCAGTGCTGGGCAAAAGCTCAGGCTGCAGTTAATAGGTACAGTAAACAAAGAGAAATTGCCATTCAACTTTCTACCACAGTACTACCACAGCAAAAAACTAGATTCTTGGTTTTCTGGTTTATGACTTTGGGGTCGCTGTTTGATAGGAACAAACACTGTTTTAACCTAGTATGATAATCCAAGCGGTGACACAGAAATTCAAAGTATTATGAAGACAGTCCTCAAGCATGTAAAGTAAGCTTTCATCATTATTAAAGATAACACGTTTAACCCTGAACGGAGGGCATATATTTATAACGAACTCCAAAAAGGAAGAACTACCAAAAATATTGTTCCTCTGTTGTTTTTAACCACTCAGTTCACAGCTGTAGTCTACTGAATACTTGTAATATTTCTCCCTTACCTTAAGGCAATGCTACTCTTTCAGCACTGAAAATACAGCTGTCACCTGTCAGTAAACAAGCTACAAATATTTGACCAAAACCCTTTCCATGCTAAAGTGCAATAGTTATTTTATTAAAGAAAAATAACACAAAAAAAGCAATTTGCAACATACTTCTTAATATTTACAAATTTATAATGTATTCTAGCATTATGTTTTTCAGCTAGTAAAAACTGTCCACATTATTTTATTTTTTATTTGTTCTCTGGATTTAAGATTCTTAATAAAGCCAAATGCAGTCCCCTGCAATATTTGCACACTACATACTCTAGAAACAAAGGTATCAAAACATTTTGTTGCTCTGTCAACTGCAGTTTTCTCTTCCTTCAACTACAAAGGACATCATAACTGTTACAGTAATAGCTCTGTCAACTCGAATTTTACTTTTCTTTGACTACAAAAGATGCCACCACTGTTACAATAGTGAGAAAGGAACATGATTTCCAAAGCCACGGTTGTTACTGCATAAGTGAAAGTGCTGTTTAGATATTAAATATCTACAAATAAACAAATACATCAATGAACAAAAATTAATATCTTAAGCTTTTGCTTTTGGTGGAGGACAAAAATCATAGAATGGTTTAGGTTGGAAAGGCTCTTCAAGAACATCTAGTTACAACCCCCACCACAGGCAGGGACACTCCCTAGAACAGGTTGCTCAAATTAAAACCTGTCAGACTTAGATTAATTGTTCTTCTGAAGGGTTCTTCTGGTTTCTATTACTTCTTAAAAATACTACAAAACCTGAAGCAAACTTCACATTAATATTGAAAGACATTTTATATTTGTTCAATTGTTAAATCAGCGACTAAATTGTTTTATGCTTATGTAAGTGAACATACAGATTGAGTATCCAATCTTCAAGTTGTTCTCTCTTTGCATACACAGATCCAAAACCCAGCATCCAACCTTCTCTAAGTGTTTTATCCTCCAAAATTACAATAAACTACCTTAAGTGATTCTCATCTTAAGACTAATGGCTGTGCTTGAACAAGAGCAAATTGTATTTGTAATAAATATTGGGTCTTGAATTAACCTTATGCACAGAGAATAACACACCAGAACTTGTTAGGCAAGGTACCAGTTCTGTGATAAAAATATTTTTATACTGAAGCTTTCTACATATTAGGTCTTTGCATACCTGATAGCAATTAAATTACTGACCTCTGTCACCAAATAATCATTTCCAGCAGAACTCAGCAACACCTGAAAGTTTTCCCTATTATAAGGGTAGTAAGATGCATATTTTCCAAGCAGCCTTCATCTACATATGTCACAGAGCTTAACAGGCATTTGAAACCAAACCAAACAAACAAAAAAACTAAATCAAGAACTGTCTTCCAAGATAGAGAGGGCTATGAACCACAAAATCATTTAGGCTGGAAAAGACCTCTAGGATCATCAAGTTCAGCTGCTAATCCAGCATTGCCAAGTCCACCACTAAACCATGTCCCCAGGTATCACAGCCACACACCTTTTAAATAACTCCAGGGACAGTGACTCAACCTCTTGACTGGGCAGTTTGTTCCAATGCTTGGCAACCCTTTCTGTGAAGAAATTAAGTAAAAGGGTTAAAAAATGGGAGGCAACATGAAACTTGTGCCTCCAATGGAAGAGATCATTCATGAGGTGGGGGAAAAGAACACCCTGAAGGTGAAAGAGGTTTTCCTTTCCTTATGAGCACCAATAAAAATTACATGCATTACAAGAGCAAAAATCCATCTCTAGTATCAAAGCAAAAAAAGTATGGTGACTCCTTTTCTCATTCCATTTCAAAATGTATCCATCAACAAGGGCATGTATTATATTAACACAGTTAACCCAAACATGACATCTTTCAGCTTTCTGCTCTTTGCAGAAAACCACACTCCCAAAACTCAACGTTGCATTTCCACATTTAATAAAGTCCTCCCTGATCTGACACAGTATAACTACTCAGCATTTCACTCATAAAAAAGCCATGCTTTTGCTTGTTTTCCTGTATTAATTGCTCCACAAGGCTCCTGTATATACAACATTAATTACTCCTGTCCTCAAAACAGTTACTAGTCTGTATCCTGCCTACCAAATAAACAAATAAGCAGGAGAGAGCTTAACAATACCCTTAAAACATATTTACAATGCCCAAAATAAATACAGTAAGTGTTACACAAGCATACTGAATGGTGAATAACTCAGACATTCAATTCAGCCTTTCATTTATTTATATGCTGACAGACACAGAGTGCTTCTCTGCTGATCAAAGTAATAACAGAGAGGCTGAGTGACAGATAATTCATTCTCCATTCTTTCATTTCCACTCTAAGTTTTAACAAAGATTTCCAATGGCAAAAACTGATTGAACACTGAAGTGAGAGAAGATAGGAACAAACAAATAAGAGGCACACAGCCTCATCCGCTACTGTATGTAACTGACAACGACATCACCAACATACTGCTTCAGTGCATTTACATGGTGATGACACTCATTCCACCTTTCTTTGACTTTTTTAAACAAATCTATCCTTTTGACTACTCAGTTTAAATGACAAAACACAGATTTTCTAAAAGATTTCATTACTGATGGTAACATTTAGGTAAATACTCATATGTCACAGGGGTAAAATGAGCAGAAGCTGAAGAGTAATCCTTGTGCCACCATGACTTTCTTACTGATATATACCAATTTAATGTTAAGTTTCAGTATCAAATTCAATAGCAATTTGCTTTCTTCCTTCCTCTCCCCTAGAGTTCTAACAGTTTAGAAAACCAGCATTTGGAAATAAATAGCTTCTGCACTGCCAAGCTGGCACTTTGAATCTTCTAGCATTCTTAATCAGAAGTTCACACTTAAGCCATTTAATTGTATCATATGGACCACTAAATTATTAAAAGTACAGGTAAAATTTCAGCAGAAATGTAATAACTTCATACAAATAACTTTAATAATAATTGTATTTTTTTAATATCTGAGTTCAGCTCCGAAAGAGCCTTCCTGTTTTAAATCACATTGCTTAGTTAATGTAGGTGTGAGGTTTCTTCCCTCACTCCTGTTTTTTCGAGTCTGCCCGTTTATAGCACCCAGTCAGTCACTAAGAAGACTCCTCCAAGGACACCTTCTGAGAGCAATTAGGTTTTGTAACAAGGTTTCTAAATTTTATGCCCACTGACCTGCACCAACCAAACCACAAAATCGTGGTCTCCTGAAGCAGCTCAGCTCTAAAAGTAGATTCTTACAATTTAAACAAACAGCCACAGCGTATTTCTGAATGGGAGTCCAGCAAGCTTTTCTTACTGGTATCAAACAGGAATCCCCTAAGTGCTAAGTGCAAAATCCAGCTCTTGTGCCTAGCTGCAAGCTGGATGGGGTTTGCTTTGCAGAGCTGTTTGAAGCAGTACTTTTTCATCCATGAGTTTCTCGTGTTTTTTTCCCTTCAGCTGCTGCCACCTCTACACCTCAGATAAGACCCAGAGGATTAGTTTTTCTGCTCTTTATGACTAACATCAACCATCATAGTAAATAATGATAACTCCACTCCTAGCTGAGGGCACATACATAAGCACAAGCTGCCATGCAAGTAAAAGGTACTGGACTGCAGCTAATGCACAGAACCTCTTCTTAGCAAGGCAAATCAGGGAGGTGAAAGTAATTCAGTCTCACCAGCCACACAGCTACGTGCACGGATACACAGCGTGACCAGCTGACAGGTGAGCACCAATACTTGTTTAAGTATTTCAGCCCATAGAAGCAGCTTCTTTCCTCTATTCCATCCCATCACTGTAAGCACACTGACAAAACATCCATGTGGACAAAAACCTGAAATCACAGAAAGTATGTATTCCTCATTTATTTATAGCATTGAAGGTTTTATCCACAGCAGGATTAAAAACTGGGCAAAAATACAATCTTTTATGCCACCTTAGTTGGTTTGCAATTTCAGCAGTTTTCTGGGGTTTTTGTGCTTTACAATTTGACACCAACTTATTAAGACAGATTTTCTAAACTTATGCAAACCCCTAAAATAC
This sequence comes from Cettia cetti, assembly GCA_013401135.1. NCBI lineage: Eukaryota > Metazoa > Chordata > Aves > Passeriformes > Sylviidae > Cettia > Cettia cetti. The sequence goes on along the minus strand of VZUI01035502.1, from coordinate 2,129 downwards.
TTCTCCTTTATGAAGAAATTTAAAATTGAGGTCTCATTGGAGCAACAGAATAGCTAATGCTGTGAGATTTTCTAGTAGTATTTCCAGAATAAATACTGATACAAATATATCTCCAAACAGAAGATTCACTCAGTCAAGGTCTGTGTGGAAAACATAGACTAGCACAGTAATAGCAGCTAGACATATTGTTATCAGACTTCTTTATATGCATATAATCTCCAATAGAGAAAACTGTGGTATAATAAAACTTGAAGAACTATTTTGCTTGAAGGAGAATTACATGCTCTCCTTTCCCCACTCACATTTTAGCTTGATTTGGTAAATGTATAGTTACACTAACAACAATTTCCCAGAGCTATAGACCACGTTTTAAAGCAAAACATAATTCCCATATGGGTTTTTTAATGGCAGTGTCTTAAATATAACTGGGATATGTAAGACACTATTGCTTTTCAAAAAGCAAATACAATATTTCATATGAACTTAAAGCCCTCCACTAACCTCAAGCTGAACAAATAAAATTTATGTCTACATAACTGAACTCTGAGTTCACACCATTTGAGTTTGAAATTTTAAAAAGTCATTTAAATTACTTTTCTGAGTAATGAAATCTAGGTAAACTAGATGCTTTATTTTGCTGTTCTGCTTTTGTGGTAAGATTTCATATTGTTTTCCAAGGAATGAGACAGCATTTCAGTGATCTGTGTTCCACTTTTTAATGACTTTTAAATACAGAGAAAAGCCAGTGGAACACTGGCTCTGGATTTCCAATTCCAAAAAAAATCCAGTTACAGACAGGGCCTACTTCATTATTTAAAAGAAAAGCTATGCACCAGTATATTAGAAGCATATATGTAGCAAACAGCAGAATACCTTCAAACATACTGAACACAAAAGTTGGCATGTCAGAGCTCTGCTTCCAAGTTTAAACTAGGAGAAAAACAAATCTAACTATTTAATTGTTCAATTAGAGTAATTCTTGTCCTAAAAGAGCAATTAGTAGTATTTATGGAGGCCTCTGACAATGCATTTATACTCTCTGCTCTACACACCAGCACCAACAGTTACCCTCACACTTTGCCATTCTGTGCCCGCAAAATAACAACTGCATGGATACTTTCAGTTTTCTTTGGTTTTTACTCCCTCCACCCCAGACCATGAAAAGGGAACTATGTCCAAAAAAAGCTCTAAGAAGACTTGCCATCTAAACCAATCTCTAGCATGTAGTACAGCCTGTCAAAGAGCAAGCTTATTGCAGAATTTACAGCTTATTACATTATACCCAAATGGAAGAAAACTTGCTCATTGGAACCATCAAGAATTGGGAGATAGTATTTTCAGCAACTTCAACAATATACATGTGAGAAATAAACAAGAAAAAAAATATAAGCAATACCCTTTAGCCGTGGAAAAAGGCTCAAGCTACAGTTGTTTTTTGTACTTTTCCCTGGCTATCTTACCAACCTCTCAGTGTCACGACACTCTTATACATTCACACTAAAGGAGTGACAACACAAATGATTTGTGTAAGTTAAAAAATGTGTTGGTCACATACATACATGCATATCAGATGTGCTTTACAAATCCATGCAGTAGATTTGTCTGTAAGAGAGGAAACTAAAATCCGAACCATACACATTTCACTAGAAAAAAAACTAACTTGACTTGCACGATTTTCTCTACGCAAAGGTGAAAATAAACGAAAGGAATTTATTATTATCTTGCAACACCGCGGAGGGGGAAATCTTCCCACAGAAGAGCGGCAACAGCGTAAAGAACGTATAACGCTAAATCACGAACATTAATTGTAGTGAGTGACAGAGAGAAATTTCACTAGGCTACCTGTTTGCAGTCAAACAGGAGCAGACTTTACAGCGCAGCTTTAGAGAAGTGCGCATTCACCAGCGCGAACACAGCACTGAACTACGTTTCACGGGCACCAGGGAGACACTTTCCATCAACAACGCCACGAGTCTGGCAGGCGGCCCCTTCCTGCAGGTGCCGGTGGCTATTCCGGGAGCGCAGGGGCAGCTCCGGCCCCCGCCCCCGCCCCGCCGGGCTCTGCGGGCAGCGCCGCGCCACGCGGCCTCACGCACACGGGCGACACGGGCGGCCCGGGCCGGCGCCGC
>VZUI01035500.1:0-22266 GCA_013401135.1 Cettia cetti | reverse complement strand
CTTCTCTTCTCTTCTCTTCTCTTCTCTTCTCTTCTCTTCTCTTCTCTTCTCTTCTCTTCTCTTCTCTTTTCTCTTCTTCTCTCCTCTCTCTTCTCTCTCCTCTCTCCTCTCTCCTCTCTCCTCTTCCTCCATTGTTCTTTGGGTGCAGGTGCTTTCCCTACTGCTCTCATCTCTCAATATCTGTGCCAGCCAAGCAGTGAAATTGCCTCCTGTCTTTAGTGCTGCCTGAGGTCACCCAAGGAACTCGGGCTGAGGCCCCACTGCAAGTTAAGCTAAACACAAAATGCTTATTACAAGCTCTTCCTCCCCAGCTGTTCCAGGTCTAATACATGCATGGTTTTCTCTTGAAAGCTTCTCAAGGTTTATTTTTGAAACAGTCTGTATTTGATTAAAGTTTTGGTTTGTTTTGCTTTGTTTCAAGAGGAACTTAAAAGGGCCATCAGCCTGTAAACATAAATATTCCCATTCTTTCCCTGATTCTTTGCATTTTTCTGAGGTTGCTAATGAAAGATGTTTCAGCATGGCAAGTCTCCATGATGTGGGAGCATCCTCCAGTGCTCCAGCCCTGTCCACTCTTTCAGGGGAGAAATTTTCCCTGATATCCAACCTAAACCTCCCCAGGTGCCAATTGAGGCTGTTCCCTCCGCTCCTGTTCCCTGGGAGCAGAGCCTGACCCCCTCAGCTGTCCCCTCCTGGCAGGGAGTTGTGCGGAGCCACAGGGTCCCCCCTGAGCCTCCTTCTCTCCAGGCTGAGCCCCTTCCCAGCTCCCTCAGCTGCTCCTGGTGCTCCAAATCCTTCCCCAGCTCTGTTCCCTTCCTTGGACCTGCTCCAGCCCCTCCATGTCCTTCTTCACAGAATCACAGAATCATTAGGTTGGAGAAACCTCCAGGGTCATCAAGTCCAACCCAACCCTAACCTCAACTAAACCACGGCCCCAAGTGCCACATCCACTCTATTCTTAAATACAACCAGAGACGGTGAATCCACCACCTCCCCAGGTAAACTATTCCAGTACTTTATTATCCTTTCTGCCAAAAAGGAGCCCAAAGCTGACTCCAGGATTGGAGGTGTGGCCTCACCAGTGCCCCGCCCAGAGGACACTCACTGCTCTGCTCCTCCTGCTGGCACAAGCTGTGACCTCACCCCCGTGGTTTTTATTCCCCCCCTCTCCCTGCAGGTTATAACTGAGTAGCCCTTATGACCAACATGAGCTGGAGCTTCCTCACCCGCCTGCTAGAAGAGATTCACAATCACTCCACCTTCGTGGGGAAGGTCTGGCTCACCGTGCTCATCGTCTTCCGCATCGTCCTGACGGCGGTGGGGGGCGAGTCCATCTACTCCGATGAGCAGAGCAAGTTCACCTGCAACACCAAGCAGCCGGGCTGCGACAACGTCTGCTACGACGCCTTCGCGCCGCTCTCGCACGTCAGGTTCTGGGTCTTCCAGATCATCATGATCTCCACGCCCTCCGTCATGTACCTGGGCTACGCCATCCACAGGATCGCCCGCTCGGCCGAGGAGGAGAAGAAGTTCAAGGGCTTCAGGAAGAAGAAGCAGTTTGCCCTGAACTGGCAGGCCGTGCGCAACATGGAGGACGCCACGGAGGCCGACGAGGAGGAGCCCATGATCTCCGACGACGCGGCCGAGCACGAGAAAGCCAAGGCCAAGCCCAAGTGCAAGGAACAGCAGAAGCACGACGGGAGGAGGCGCATCCAGCAGGAGGGACTGATGAAAATCTACGTCTTCCAGCTCCTCACCCGGGCCTCCTTCGAGGTTTGCTTTTTGATAGGGCAGTATTTGCTCTACGGTTTCGAGGTGGAAGCTTATTACGTCTGCAACAGGGTCCCTTGTCCCCACACCGTGGACTGCTTTGTGTCCCGGCCCACCGAGAAGACCATCTTCCTGCTGGTGATGTACGTGGTGAGCTGCCTGTGCCTGCTGCTGAACATGTGCGAGATGTTCCACCTGGGATTCGGGACCATCCGCGACGCCATCCGCAACCGGAAGATCAACAGCTTCCGGCAGCCGCCCTACAACTACGCCTACCCCAAGAACATCTCCTGCCCCCCCGAGTACAACCTGGTGGTCAAGTCTGAGAAGTCCACCAAGATCCCCAACAGCCTGATGGCCCACGAGCAGAACCTGGCCAACGTGGCTCAGGAGCAGCAGTGCACCAGCCCGGATGAGAACCTGCCGGCGGATCTGTCCACGCTGCACAAGCACCTGCGGGTGGCCCAGGAGCAGCTGGACATCGCCTTCCAGAGCTACAGCAGCACCCAGGCCAACACTCAGCCCTCTCGGACCAGCAGCCCCGCCTCGGGGGGCACCGTGGTGGAGCAGAACAGGGCCAACACCGCCCAGGAGAAGCAAGGTGCTAAACCCAAGGCCTCCCTGGAGAAAGGCAGCTCCAGCAGTAAAGACGGGAAGACGTCTGTGTGGATATAACTCTGTGGGGAAGGCGAGAGGGCGGCGTGAGCAGGGTTTTTATTTTGGTTTGTTTCTGGTTTTCGGTGTTATCTCGCATTTGTTTCGCAGGGCACGGTTTTTGTGTGGGAGTCGAGAGACTAAAAGGAGTTTTGGACAAATTTAGTGCTGTCTTCCAGCGCGTTAACAAAAGACATTTCTTCCCTGTTTCCAATGTGTTCTCCAGCTGGGAACCTCCGGTGAGTGGCAGGAACCTCCAGTGAGTAACAGCAAACACCCCAGACCTCCCAGCCCCTGGGTCACCACCAGAGCCCCCAGCAGAGACTGGACAATGAGCTGTGGTGGGAAGAGGAGCTGCTGGTGGCTCAGGAGGGAAGCGAGGCTGACAGGGATCAGCCACCCTCCTGCATGGCAAGGCTCGAGTGCTGCAGGGCAGGCAGTGTTTAATTACTAAACACCCTTAATCAAATTAATTTCCGATCCTTTGGTAAGAAAACCACTGACATATTGCACAGACCTTCGTGGCAGGCTCACAGCTGATGGCCTGCCTGGGCTGGCAGATACCAGTGAAGGCCTCGTTGGATGCTGCGAGCCAGAGCTGGCACCCATGTCAGGTCTGGGGCAGGAACACAGCGACTGCCTCACACAGGGAGACCTAAAACCAGCACAGGGCTTAAGGTTTCATCTTTTCTTCCTCTGTGTCAAAGCAAAAAGCAACTTTGCTCCAAACCCTCTGGAGCAGGAGCAAGCAGTGACATTGCATCCTACTGGTGCCTGTGTAGCACTTGCTACAGATGTGATGGGAGTTGTTGCAGTCACAGAGTTTTTAACTAACTGCTGCTTCACATCATCAGAAAGTGCCTTTATGCAACCAGGAAAACAAAATTGTAAAGGGTTCAGGCTCCTTTACTTGCTGAATTTTAGACGATCGGCGTCAGCAAATTTGTTTTTCTGATTAATTGAGGAAAATTTGCACCGTTGGCAAATTTGTTTTTCTGATTAATCAAACCCTTATAAATAGTGGCAGGTGGCAGATCTATGCATAGTGTGTCTCTGGTGTGTGTGTGTGTGTCCATGTGTAGATACAGACACGTGTGAACGTAGACATAGAGGTGTAAATGTAATATCAACCCTCTGCTCCTTCTACAGCCTTCCACCTCCCCTGAGAAAACCCAGCTGCCCCAGGACTGGGGCTGATCTCATCCTGGGGCTTTTCACCTCCAGCCCCACCTGGGGAACTGGGAGGGTTCCCACACTTGCTGGGAGGACTTTGCAGAAGGTCTGGCTTCAGTGGGGACAGGACCAGGACAATAGCAGGAAGTTTTTTCCTGAGTTTGTGAGGATTTTTTTTCAGCTGGGCTTGACTTTAGGGTGGTTTTCATGCACTTACAGTACTTTAGGTGTGTGTACTTTAGGTACTTTAGGTGTGTTAGGTGTACTTTAGGTGTGTGTCAAGCTGCTGAGCTCCAAGGCTCCTGCTGTTCTTTGTCAGAGCGTGGTTTCATCACCACCACAGGGAACCCAGATAGGCAGAGCCTTCAAGATCAAACCTTGTGCAAAAGAAGTAAAATCTCCATGAACACTGAACTGTCCCTGTGCCAAACTGTTCCCTCAGGCTGTGCCAGGATTTCTTACCCATGGGATACTCCTGACTTCTCTTTGGACATCACTCTCATGTCCTTGAGTTCAGTCCCTAAAAGCCCTGAAGATGCCTGTTCCCCAAGTGTCCAGCCCTTTGGCCATTCTTGGGAAGAGGCAGAGAATTTGGATATGCTCTTCATCTCCTGGGAACTTCAGCTGAGCTGTGTGATGCATTAGAGAACAGTCCTGGAAGCAGAAAAAGCAGAATTAAAAGGAAAGCAGAGAAACATCCCACAAGGGATCCAGCAGCAAATATTCAGCTTTTTGGCTTTGTGTAGCTGTCTGGGGAATGCTTCCAGGCTTGTTCCTGGTCCTGCTGAAGGCATTGGTAAAATGCCTGGAATGCTGTTTGCTCTTGCAGCTTGAGATCTTCCCCTCACAAATGGGATCCAGGAGGAGGATCAGCACAGCAGCAGTCAGCAGTGACATCCATCCATCCATCCCCTTCTGCTGGGAATTTTGCAGGAAAGGCTCAGAAAGGTCACAGCACGGTGGTGGAGAGACAAACATATCCAACTGCTCTGTTTGTCCTTGTCCCATGTGTGGGAATTGCTCTCTGCTGGCTGGGGATGTGCTGGGCACAGCAGGAGAGGCTGGGTGCTCACAGGGCAGCTGTCACCTGGAAAAAATGCCTGCAGGGCCACAGCCCAGGCTGCCTGGGAGGAGAGAGGGGTGACCCTGGGTGGAAATCTGTTCCCTGGTAGCTGCAGCTGTACAGGACACGAGCTTGTCCTCTACATTGGACTTCTCTTTTATTCCCAGCCCTGTGTCCCATGGGAAACTGTTTTTGAAGTCGTGATCCCAAGGGAAGGATGGAAACTCTGAGGGTAACCATGGCTGGATGCTGCCTGGGTTCTTCTGATTCCTTTTTCATGAGCAACCATACCAGAGCCCAGATAAACTTGTGCTCCCCACACGATGCTGGAAGGCATTGCCCCGTGCAGGAGCTGGGATCTTGGATTTCTCCTGCCCCTACCAGCAACACCTCCCTCAGCACCATTCATGGCCTGAGCACTTCCTGGTGACTCAGATTTGCTCCTCAGCTCCTGCTGACCTGCAGATCCCCCTGTGAGTCACCACACCACGATAGGAATGTGACTTCCTTCCAGTCACTCCAGGAAAAAAAAATTTAGCAAAGGTCTCTCAGAGGACAGAGTTTAAGCCAAAACCCCCCAAACCTGGTCACAGTGACCTGATCAGCTCATTAAAGCCAGTCTAAACAGCAGAATAATAATTAATGAGTTGTACCTGCTGCCCCAGCAGTACCCCAGCAGTGCCCATGGGAGGAGGTTCCAGGTTCAGAGCAGGAGCATGAGAAAAGACCATGGATCTTCTTGCCAACTTGCCACCATCAAATGACTCCCTGAAGGGTGACATGAACACCCTCCCCTCTCTGCAACCCCATGGCTAGAGTCTCATGCCTTTAACCTCTGCACATTTTGGCTCTTTGGAGACTGTTTTCACCCTCAAATCTGCTTTAAGCTAAACACCTCCAGTCTCACCAGCTTTTCTCCAAGGGCTGCTCTTCCAGTGTGGTTTTTCCTGGTGTCTTTTGGACCAACACCAGTCACCTCATGTCTTCCCAGCAGAGTGGCACTGCTGGTCCTCGTGCCACCTTCCCTCCCTTCTCCTCTTCCTACACTCTGGTCCTCCCCAAATCCCAAATCCTGCAGGCCTGGGGATTGCCTCCCTCTCCAGATGTGTGGTTGTACAGTCAGGATCTTCCTGCCCTCCTTCAAAGCCCTTTTTTTGTTGTCACACAGCGGGCCAGGGGGGTCTGAGTGACCTGTGGGTGCTGCAGGGGCTTTGGAGCCTCCTCCCAGCTGGTGTCACCCTCACATCCCATCCTCACATGCTGTTTTCTGCAGGGAGAGTCCATAACTGCAATATTGATGAGTACCAGACCCAGGGCAGACTCTTGGGGGATCAATAACCCCCTCGTTGGGCAGGGACACGGGGTAACCACCCCCAGCCCTACTCATCCCTCAGGCCTGGAGTACTTCCCTGCACAACCTCCCTTCCCAATGGGAGCTGATCCTGCTTTCCCATGTTTTCCAAGCATTTTGACTCAAGCACAGGGGTGTATTCCCAGCAGGATTACTCTGGTGTCCAGGGTGCCTGGGGGGGATGCAAAGTTATCTGTGAGATCCCAGCCAGCCTGGGGGACACTGTTGATCCTCTGAGCCTGGGGAGGAGGGATCCCAGTTATCCCAGATCCCATCTGGGCCACACACAGGAGCCAGCACCGGTCAGACAGCCCTAGGAACAGACAAGATTGTTAATATTATTACTCTTATTATTATTATTGCTATATATACTGATTTGCTCACTTCCCCTCTTCCTCCTCCACTCTGTGACCTATTAACCCTTTAGGATGCTGGGTTTTTTCACTGAGTCACTGCCACAAAGGTGACCAAATGCAATGATGACTCTGCAGGAATTACTCCTTTTCGGCCAGGAGCAACAGTCCCTTCTTTTGTCCTGTCAGTTGGGGCAGGAAAAGGATAGGGCAGGAAAAGGATAGGGCAGCAAAATATTCACAGCCACCAGCAAAATCCTCACCACAATTGTTCCTAACTCAACCAGCATCTCGAGAAAATTTGTTTAGAGGGTGGAGAATCAGCCATGGAAGAAATGCCAATGGTATAATTAATGCTTTGCTTTTATTTCTGTGTTTTCTCCAGGTAGCAGTTTTGTCCACACACAAGACAGGTTTAGCTTTGTGGCTGAACTAATCATAGACATTGACTCTCTCACTAAACTTGGTCAGATAAAGTGCCCACACTTAGATTTCTCTTCTTACTATTCAGGGCCAGGAATGTCCCACAAAAGCCAGATTACCTTCTTGCTTGCATTGCATTCCACTGGGAAATACTTGAACTTAACTCAAGGCCATAACCAGTCTGTGCTGTTACAAATTATCTGGGATTGGTGGGGGTTTTTTGTGGTTTTTTTTTTTTTTGTGGGTTTTTTTTTCTCGGATTTTTTTTTTTTAATGTACTAACTGTATTTGTACTAGAAGTTTTTGGAGTATGAGGTTGAATCTGTAAGTATTTTTCAGTGTAAATGTTAAATCTGGGCTGTAGTTAGAATATTAAACACTGGTTAAAAGGGAAAGAGACATCAGTCCAACTCAACTGTGGCTATTCCACATCCATTACTAATAATATGGAATAAAACTTACATTTTGTTACAGTACGTAAAGCGTGTGGTGCTTGCTTGGGAAGGGCTCTGAGTGATGAGAAGAAATCCTTCTCCATCTATGATTTGCCTGTTTTAGCCACTCAGGAGCTCTATTTTCCCTGATATGGCTACAAATCATCACAAAATAGTTTTGCCTTAAGAAGCGTTTGACCTTCGCGTTGTTTGGGATGCGTTGTCTCCCTGATGAATCACTGCAGATCCCTCAGGCACAGAGCTCCAACTGCCCAGGGAAGCCTGGGCTTTCAAAAGCAAGAAAACTTTGGGGAATCTGGGAGAAACTGATGATTCAGGCTGAGACAACGATGGGAAAGCATTCTGTGAGAGAGCCAGGCTTTCCAACCACTTCTCCTCCAGTTAAATCACAGATGCTGTTCACTCACAAACCCTCTCCAAATGTCCTCAGGGAAAAAAAAAATTCTGGACTCAAACATGCATTTTTTTTCTGTTTCTCTGGAAGTTGAGCTAAGTTGATGACTTCTTTAGCGAGGGCAGGACGTGATCCCACCAAGAGACAAGAGAAGAGCCAAGCCCAGGCTGGACAAGAGAAGAGCCCAGCCAGCCTGGTCTGGTGGGAGGTGTCCCTGCCCTGGGGGTAGATCCCAACTCACAGAAGGAAGGATGGCAAAAGCAGCCCCCATCCTGCAGTATTTTGGGAACAGGCAGAGCAATTGCAACCCCTCCCATTTCTTTGGAAAGCCAGACTAAAATTGCCAATGACTCTCCAGTTCTCTCTGGGATCACAGCACTCATCATTTTCACTCGCTGCAGATGAAATTCCAGTCAGAGCATCCCACTGGCACCTAATCCCTCCCCCCAGGGAAATACAAAATCACTTGTGCCTTCCCCTGAGTCCCACCAGCAGGAATCACAGAGCCCTTAAGGCTGGCAGTGTCCTCTGAGGTCATTGAGTCCAACCATTAACCCAGCACCACAACCACTAAACCCTATCCCAGGGGCCACATTCCAGGGATGGTGATCCCACCACTTCCCTGGGCAGTCTGTTCCAATGTCTGGCCACTCTTTCCGTGAAATTTTCCCTAATATCCAATCTAAACCTCATCCAGTGCAGCTTCAAGCCTTTTCCTCTGTCACTTGTTCCCTGGGAGAAAAGACTGATGCCCATCCTCCTTTCAGAACAGCCTTTTTGGTGCACAAACTCACTCCCTCCAAGCTCTATTCCTGCATCCTGCCTGTTGTACTTGCAATTTCCCTCTATCATCACTGATTTTTCATTGCCCAGGCCTGCCACAATATGAATTTTCCTCTCCAAGACAGTGGGATATTGTCCCAGAAGTGCTGCTGCTTACCACAGCACCGTGTCCACAGCTGCCTGTGGCTGACCTCCCAGGGCACAGCTCGGGGAATATTTAATGCACAGAGTTAGGGAGGAATAATTGCAACTCATGTGGGTTTGTGGATGAGGATTTGTGCTTAAAACCCTGAGAAAAAGCTGGAGAAAAGGAGTTTATTCTGCCAGCATTAACCTGCAGGGCTGACTGCAGAGGTTATCCCTGCTGAGGATGAGTTATTGACAAATAAATGCCAAGGATGAGCCCTCACAAGTGGGAGCCTCGGGCTGTCCAGGGTTTTGGGCAGTGGGAGAGCAGAGAGTGGAAAGCTGATGGAGCAGGAGGCTGCTGGCAGATTGTGCAACCATCCAGGGGCTGCTGAGGGACAGGGAGGGAATCTCTGTGCTTTGTCACCACCTTCTGAGTGGGAAGGGATCCTGAGCCACCCTGACACATCTCACTGGATGAGAAATATCCCACTGAGGAAGGAATTTGTGTCTTGTCACCCTGTGCCACCAGCTCTCCTTCTAAAAGCACCCCTAGAAATTACAAAGCTGGTGGGGGATGATCCATTGGGGCAGGGTTTGGGTTGGAAGAGACCTTAAAGATCACCTCGTTCCAACCCTCTGCCACAGGCAGGGACAGGTCCCACTAGAATTCCACACCCTCCACTAGAAATTAATGTCATGGAATTGTGTCACATGTCTGGGAATTGTGTTGTCCCTCCCAGCAGGCTTCAGGTCCCCCATTTTTAGTGAAGACAGGCACACACTGACTGAGGGCTGGCACAAACCTTCCCAGGGCTCTCGGCATTGCAGGTCTCAGTCACACAATGGATTGTTTCAAACCAACCCCTGAGCTGATTTAATGCACTATAACTGGCAGAGTTGTAGCTTCTGACACTGAAATATTTCAATATGACTTCACTGGCTGCATACCATGAGAAAAGAAAACCTAGAGGGAAAGGAATAAAAGTAGTGGGAAGTGGTGAAACAAATAAAGGCTCAAACTGGCTGCCTGAGTGTTTTCCATTTTCACTTTTATTTCCCTTGCTGCCCTTTCAAATATCTCCACGGGGTTTGATACAACACCTCTGGTGGCTGGCAATGCAGGGAGATGGCAAAGGGCTGCCACTGATGATCCCCACTCTTGGTGAGTAAAGGAGGGATGTGGAACAGACAAAACCCCCACAAAGTTGGATCCAGATGTGGCTCCATGGTGCCTGGTGGACTCTGGAGTTCCACCCCAGCTGCTCTTCCAAGTACATGATTTTCCCTCCTTCTTCCAGCCCTTCGAAAAGCAAACCCAGCTCGTGCTCTGGGCACATTCCCACTTCCAGAGAGAGAAAAGAACCACCCTGGGCATCAGCTCTCTGCTCCCTCAGCTGCCTCAGAGCCGGGCAGGTTCCCCCAGCCCCATTTTTGATGCACAGCTTGCGCCAGCAGGCGAGCAGAGCACGTCCATGTGCCAAGGCCACCTCGAGTCACCTCTGTCCACGTCTTTATTCCTCCACCTGCAGGACCAGCCCCCAATCCCAGGGTGAACACCGCACATCTCTAAGCACTGCCGGGACACGGGGCTGTGTGATAAGGTTATCACTGCCGGGGCACAAGGGGAGAGCCCAGCCCTGCCCAGGGCCAGCTGGATCAACCCACAGCGCATTTCCAGCTCCTGGAAATTGAGCCTTCCTTCACTCAGGGTTTTGGGATCGGTGGCTTGTGCTGGTGCTGCCTGTCCTGGAGGTTTTAGCGGGGTCACTCGGGGCCGGGCGGCTCCCCCTGCCCGGAGGGATGCTCGAGTGCACTTCAGCTCCACGCTTTTAACTGGGGGTCTAACACAGGGAGATTCCCCATCCCTGAGAATATTCAAGATCAGTTTGGGCTGAGGCCCTGAGCAACCCGATGAACGTGTCCCTGCTCCTTGCAGGGTGTTGTACTAAATAACCTTTAAAGCCATTCCATGATTCCATGATTTTATTCCCATGCAATGCTTAGTAGAAATTCCCACTGCCAAACACTTTAATTAACTGCAATACGGTGCTGCTGACAGTTTCTCCAAGGGTGTTAGAAGAGGATGGAGGGCAGCTGGTGAGTCCTGTGGAAACAAACCAGTGGAAAAACAGGAACCTTTGCAGTCTCTTTTCCACCTTGATAGCCAAAATGCACCTAGAGGGGAAGAATGGCTCTGTATCCTCACAGTTTGCAGCATCCAGTGGATTTTAGGCTCGGCAGGGGCAGGAATGGAAGTGCTTAGGGAATGACTGCACGTGGCACGTAGTGCCATGGTCTAGTTGACGTGGTCGGACTCGATGAGCTCGGAGGTCCTTTCCAGCCTGACTGATTCGCTAATTAGATGGGGAGCAGCCAGGACAGGGAGAATTGGGCTGGGCAGCCCCAGACGGCGCCCACAACCAAACCGCGGGACGTGGGAGCGCTTTGGGCTGTTGCCCTCGCTCGCTGCATGGCCGGGGAGCCCGGGAAAGGCCGGGAAAGGCCGGGGGGGTTCCCAAATTCCTCCTTCGGGATCGTGGAGAACACCCGGGAGGCGTGACCAAATACAGGGGGCGTGGCCAAAACGATGTGGGCGTGACCAGGGCGGTGACGCGTCACTGAGGGGGCGTGGTCACAGTGTCTGGGCGTGGCCTGCCGGAAGGGGGTGGTGCCCGCGGCGCGCCGGCCCCGCCAGCAGGTGTCGCCCTCCCGGCGGACACACACAAGATGGCGGCGGCGGGCAGCGGCGGCGGGGGGAGTCTCTGACGGCGCCGCCATGTTGGTGAGGGCAATAACGGCGCCCGGGCTGCGCCGGTGGTGTCGGGGCCGGCGGGGCGCGGCCGCCGCCTGTTTTCCGCTGGGCCGGGCGCTGCTGGGCGTGCGGGGCGCCGAGGCCGCCGTGTTCCTGCAAGGGCTGCTCACCAATGACGTCACGCAGCTGGTAGCGGCGGGCGACGCCCCCCCCGCGCTCTACGCGCACGCGCTGAACGTGCAGGGCCGCTGCCTGTATGACGTCATCCTGTACAGGTGAGACCAAGCGCCGCGGCCGGGGGGGGAGCTGGGAGAGACCATTGCGGGGTGGCTCGGGGTGGCTCCTGTCACCGCCGTGTGGCATTTCCGGCTTAAATTAAAGTGCAAAAAAGCGCTTCCTCCGTGTGTTTGCCGTCACTTGATGCAGCCTCTGTGGATCACCGCAGCAGAGAAGTGTGATGGCCGAAATATCCGGTATCCACGTGTGGATACTGACTCTGCTCTGGAGGCAGGCTGAGAGAGCTGGGGGGCTCCCCTGGAGAAGGCTCCAGGGAGAGCTCAGAGCCCCTTCCGAGGGGACAGATGGGATATTGGGGTTAAATCTTTCTCTATAAGGGTGGGAAGGCCCTGGCACAGGGTGCCCAGAGACGCTGTGGCTGCTCCTGGATCCCTGGAAGTGTCCAAGGCCAGGCTGGACAGGGCTTGGAGTAACCTGAGATAGTTGAAGGTGTCCCTGTCATGGCAGGGGGTGACACTGGATGGGATTTAAGGTCTCTTCCAACCCAAATCCATTCTGGGATTCTGTGACAGTGGAAGGCACAGTTGAACAAAGCTTCTCCCCCAGCTGGAAGTCCCTTCACTGTAGGTAAGGATAGAGAATTCCACACGGCCAGAGCTGTTCCTGCCCCTGGGAGAAGTGAGGGCAGTGTTTGCTAGGACTGAGTACAGCAGGTGGCTGAAACAGTTCAGGTATTTCACTGTGGGGACGTGGGTGCTGCTCCCTTTGTGCCACAGAAACTCTCCAGATTTCTGGATTTGCACCAGGATCCAAATAAAAACCCAACTTTGGCTCCTGCTGCTGTTTTATTTTCCTGACCTTGCGGGTGTGACTCTTTTTAGACTCCATGGAAGCACAGCAGAGGAGCCTCACATCCTGCTGGAATGTGACAGCAGCGTGCTGGATTCTATCCAGAAACACCTGAAACTCTACAAGATCCGCAGGAAAGTCACCATTGCCCCCTGCCCTGACCTCTCCCTGTGGGCTGTCATCCCTGGGGAGCAGCCTGGGGATGCCAGTTCCCTCCCAAAATGTGCAGACCCTGCTCTGCTCTTAACTCCTGACCCCAGGGCAGAAGTCATGGGCTGGAGACTGATTGCAAAGAAAGGAGCAAACCTGTCAGAAATTATCCCTGGGAGTCAAGTTGGAGATGTTCAGGATTACCACAGGCACAGGTATAAACAAGGTAAAGCCAAGCCCTATTTGCACTATGGATTTGGGGAGTCCACATGATGATAATAAGGCAGGAATAAGTTATAAACCCTTCATTCTTATGTTTTAATGCATTTAATTTGTTAATTAATACACGTATCAATTGCTGCTTTGACTATTAAAGTGACCTGGTGGTTATAATTCTGTCTGGTGGCAATGTTTGGGTATAATTTTCTATTACTCACATTATGGGGATTAGTCTGGAATGCTAAAAGAAAGCCAGGATTATTCATTTTCTTAGAGGGAAGCTTCTGTGGTTTGAGTAATTTTGATTATTTTGGGATGATGCACAGTCCGGGTGCTTTGCTTATTGCTGAGGAAGGAAAGGAAACACCCAGACTTGGATTCCTAAAAATGTTGTGGCTGGATTTGCTGAGTTAACTCAGGAGACTGGACAGGGATCTCTGTTCTGGGAGCCTCATAACCTTTGATTTCAGTGTGTCCATAAATGATTAAATTAATTGGCAGAGGGAAAAGTGGTGGTTCTGTGCTGAAACCGGGATCCGTTTGGGCTGGAAAAATCAAACCCGGGATGAATCACGCAATTCACAAATCTAACGAGCAGCCTTTCCCTGCTGGCTTTTGTTCCTGCCCTAGGAATTCCCGAAGGGGTGAAAGATCTCCCCCCTGGAATCGCCCTCCCGCTGGAATCCAACCTTGCCTTCATGAACGGCATCAGCTTCACCAAAGGCTGCTACATCGGGCAGGAGCTGACGGCCAGGACCCACCACATGGGCGTGATCCGCAAGCGGCTGCTGCCCGTCAGCTTCCCGGAGCCCCTGCCCGGCGCCGGCATTCCCGAGGGAGCAGAGATCCTCACCGAGTCGGGAAAACCGGCCGGGAGGTTCCGCGCTGGACGAGGAGAGCTCGGCATAGCCCTGCTGAGGCTGGCTCACCTCAACGAGCCGCTCTGCATAAAGCTGGGAGGGGACAGGGTGAAGCTCCGAGCCGCCACGCCCGAGTGGTGGCCCAAAGCTGCTGCTAAGTAGAGGAGGGAGCAGCGTTTGCCTTAGGGAGAGGCTGGGTTCTGCGGGAATTTGGGAATGCTGCAGGTTTGGGGATGTTTGGTGGAGTGGGGGGGGGGCTTGCAGGATTCCTGAAATCAGGAGTCAACAGCGGCCACCCAAAGCTGTGGCAGATCACTGGCTTGGATCTTCCACGGAGTGCCCTGGAGACACAAATCCAGGGAACTGCAGCTTTTCCTGAGGGTAATCCCCACGTTTTTAGGGGTGCCCTGAGCTCTTGGGTTGGACTCTGGCTGGATCTCCAGGCTGACACTCCCTCACACTGTGCTCCGTGTGTGTTCCAGCTGAAGCAGTGGCATCAGGAGTTTCCCTGTTCCATGCACTGATTGTTTTCAATTCAGAATAACCACCCTGTTGTATTATATTTTTATTATTCTTTTTTTTTTTTTTTGAGTGGAGATCATGCTGCTCTTATTAAGATGTATTCTCAGGCTGAAGTTTTTTTGCTGCAAATTCCTCCTTGCATTGAGCTTCCTAAACTTGCTGATGGGGCTGGTGTTTCTTCCCACCACTGGAATTGTGTTCAGGAGGAGGAACTCCTTATGCTTCACATATCAGACCTTGATTTTAACTCATCCCAGCTGGGAAAGAAAGGTCTCAAACCTCCTGGTCCTGCCTCCTGCTTTGGTGCCAGTGGAGGGAGCACAGCCAGTTCCTCTGACTCCCTTCACTCAAACCATTTTTTGGGAGAGGGAAGGTTTATTTTTAATGCCACCTGTGCTGGCTTAGCCTGGCCTTCCTGGGGGAGGATTTTCACCATGTTCTGGCTCTGTGCCCCTCACACCCTGTCCCAGGTGCCACCTGCAGCTGAGGTTTTCTCCATCCACCACCCCAAGGGTTTTCAGAGCAGCTCAATGCCTTGGCATTTCTTTGCTTCATTATTTATTTTTTTTTTCTGGCTGCCAACACTGTTCTGCTTCCCTAATTTCTTTTCTTGCTGCAATATATTCCTCTCTTCTTCCACAGCCAACCAGCTCCAATGCCTCCTGACCCTGTCAACCTGCAGTGATGTATAGGAACCCTTTTTATTTTTTGTATTGCAGTAAATCCATTACACAGTGAGAGAGCTGCCCAGGTGAGATCCCATTTTGCCCAAAGAAAAAAACCCCAAACCAAACCCACAACAAAGCCTTTGCATGAATATTTGTAACAAAACCCGTCCAAAAATCCCATTCTGCCTGTTTCAGTGTTACTGTGAAAGGAATTTGTCTATAAAAAAATGCTTATATTGATTAAAACTCTATGGTTGCTGTAAAATGATTCTGTGGATACCTCATTAATTGTTGCCTCTCATTTAAGTGTGACTCACCTGAAAGAGAAGACACTTTTTATTTTTGCTTGGAGTGAACACATACAACAAAATAAATGCATTTTCACATTGCTTGCTGACAAGAGCCATGCCTTGGACTGTTGGCCAGGTGTGGAATTGGTAACAGATTTTTTCTGCTGGGAAAATAAAAGAAACTGGATCCTCCAGAGGCCACTAAGGCAGGGCTGTGCTGCCCAGGTTGGCCTTAAAGCAGCTTTTCCTCTCTGCCACCCCTTGTGCAAAGCCTGCTCAGAATGGTTTTATGGTCCTGGGGCGAGCAGAGCCCGAACAAACACTGAAGAAATTCTGTTTGGGGAAGCCCTGAATGTCTTCTGCCTGGGACACAGGTTTCTTTTGTCTTCTTCAAGGTGTTTGAAAGGCTTTTGTTGCTGCCAGCAGCTGCAGGTGACACAAGGTTAGACACCTAGAGAAGGTGATGCTGGAATGAAGAGGTGTTTGATGGCTTCTGGGGAAAAAAAATGAGGTAGAAATGGAGAGGGGCAGCCCCAATCCATGTTATCCTTAATTTTTTTATTCTCCCTCACAGCCTCCTCCACCATTAATGAGTTTAGCCAGGGGAATTTAGGGCTGGAGAGTGCAAGATTTGATTTTGCAGGGATTTTGCCTCTCTGAGAGCCATGGAATTATTAAGGCTGGAAAAGATCTCTTGGATCATCAACTCCAATCACACCTGGAAAATGTGGGGCCCTTCCTGGTCCCATTTTTTCTGTCTGCTCCCCCTTCCTGCCTCAGTTTCCCCTTCCTCAGTGATGCTTTCTGAGGGAAAAGAGTGGAGCAAACACTTGGAATAACCTGAAATCCCAATGGGATAAGACAGGAGTCACTGGCAGAGATTGCAGAGGGGAATTGAAATGGCTGCTTTCAGGAAAAAGAAGTTCTCATCTTTTTTTGCTGCCTTTAATTTTATTAATTTTTAGGAGCAGTGCTTCTCTTCATAGATACATTTTTACCTTCCCTGTCATAGTAAAATGCCAAAAAAAAAAGTTGTCTTGGTGTGGTGAGGAGTCCAGAAAAATGACTGCTTATACTTCAGTCCACTCTAATAAATATATAAATATAAATACAAATAATATAAATACAATATTACATATATGACACACACACATATATATATTCTATTGCAGGCTATTAAAATCACTGCTATTCCCTGCTAAAAACATGATTACTCAGAGGGGATTCACACTGCTTTGAGCAGGTTTTGTGTGAGCAGCTTCACTCTGGATTACTTTAAAAAGCCCTCACCAATATTTGTAGCTTAATATCAATATTTTCAGTGGGTTGAGACTGTGGGAATTTAGCACTTTCTCTTTTTTTTCCAGTCTCAAGATTAATAATTTCTGACTGATGATGGACTTCACTTCCCAGCAACCCAATTAAATTGCATTTTAACTGGGTTTTGTGTCATTTTCTTCAGAACAATGAAGATGGATCCATTTGCCATTTCCATTGGCTCTGGATACATTTATTTGCTGAAATTACATTTGTTCTTTTTTTTTTCTTTGTAAGGTTAAAAATAGAGTGATGTGGGGGGACAATCAGGATTTATAATCTCAGGCAAAAAATTGTGGGGAAACCATGACTTTATTAAAAAAAAAATATTTAACAGGTGATAAAATGCAACTGGCACTGAGCTGCTTGAAAAAGAGGAAAAGGCAAGTCAGCTTAACATGGAAGAAAGCCTTTACTTAAACTTCATTTTTAATTCTTTTTACAGGGCTTGAATTCTCCTTCGTGGTGACACAGCTGGGATGAGCCAAGTGCTACTTTCAGTGAGGACACAGGAACAGAAGTGCCACCAGTACCAAAAAACCCATTAATTCCAGAATTATTTGAACTGCCAAACCCCAGAGATACAAGAGCTGTACAATCCTTTTAGTGTGAAAAGTGATGTTATTGGATATTTATATGTCTATTAAAGCAATTAAAATTTCCTTACTGGATTGTGCTTCCTGATTACAGCTTAAATGGTTTTGGAATCTGAAAAAAATATAGTTTATTACTGTATAAGTATAGTATATAAATAGTAATACCTATATACTTATATATAAAATATATAAATGTAGTATATATAAATTAATATATTCACTTATAGATGTACCTTAATTTATATACTTTCTATATGTAATTTTATGCTGATTTTTAATATATATACACTTTCACACATATATATAGTTTAAATATATACACATATATACACATATTTTGATATATATACTTTTATATTTTTATAACTTTATATATATGCACTTTTAAACATAGATATCCTTTAAATATATATATACATACTTTTATATATATGTACTTTTTATATGTACTTTTACATATACATATGCATATACATATACATACTTATATATACTTTAATTATATGGTATATATTTTATATTATTTAAATATATATGTAAGTATATAGTATATACACACATATATATCCACTTTTTATATATACTTTCACATATATAATTAAAAAATATATATTTAATTTTATAGTTATATAATTTTATATTTATGCACTTTTACACATATATATACTTTAAATATATATACACACATACACACACTTTTTAATATATTTGTACTTATATACATTTATACATGTACTTTCACGCATACATACACATAAACATACTTATATATACTTCTATGATAGGTATTTATTTATTATATTATTTAAATATATATGTACACTTTCACACATATATAGTTTATATATACATACGTGTTTTGATATAGATACTTTTATAGTTATATAATTATATATGCACTTTCACACATATATATGCACTTTAAATATCTACTTTTATACATGTACATATACATATACATATACATATACATATACATATACATATACATATACATATACATATACATATACATATACACATACATATACACATACATT
The DNA here is from genome assembly GCA_013401135.1 of Cettia cetti. Taxonomy (NCBI): domain Eukaryota; kingdom Metazoa; phylum Chordata; class Aves; order Passeriformes; family Sylviidae; genus Cettia; species Cettia cetti. The sequence goes on along the minus strand of VZUI01035500.1, from coordinate 4,218 downwards.
TTTATAGCTGTATATACATTTATAGATACATTTATATAGATCTATAAACAGTGATCACCTGAGCATATACATGATATATAAGTAGTGATCACCTGAGCACATACATGATATAGAAATAGTGATCACCTGAGCACATACATGATCTAGATATAGAAATGGTGATCACCTGAGCACATACATGATATAGATATAGAAATGGTGATCACCTGAGCATAATTACTCGCTAATTACTTCTCCTAATTGGGGGGGCGAGGCGGCGTTTCCCGGGCTCCAGGCGCTGCTCCCGCACCTTTCAGCGCCTCCCCATTCAAGGGCTCAGCCCGGCCGCGCCTTCCGGGCAGCGCCCGTCGAGCTCCCGGGGCGGGGGACCCCAAAGCTGGGGATCGGGGGGGAAAGGAGGATCTGGGGGAAAGGAACTGCAATTCCCAGAGTCCTCGCACATCCTGGCCTGCGCTGACATCAGCACCCCATGGCCGGGACCGGCTGGGCAGCGGCAGCAGCGCGATGTGAGCTCGGCGTTCTCCCTTCTCCTCTGGCAGCCCGATCCCCGCTGCGGCACCGCCGAGCGCTCCGGAGGGGTGCGTGGCCCCAGCACACGGGAGGTGACACCTCGGGGACGAGAGACCGCCGCCGTTTCCCGGCCGCTTCGGGGACCCGCGGCTTGCGCTTCGCCTGCCGGGGCCGCTCCCTGCCCGCAGCCCCCCATCCGCCGCTTGCCCGAGCCTTTCCCGCTGCTTTTTCCTTCGTCCCGCGGCTCCGGGGGGGTGGAGGAGACGCTTTTCCATAGCCTGGCAACAGAGTGCGTGTAGTAACGGCGCTGTGTGTGCGGGGATCCCGCCGAGGGGACGGGCTCGGCTCCTGCCGGGCTGCTCCGGCCGCTCCTTCCCCGCTGGCCTCTGCCCGGGGCTGGAAAGGCAGCCCGGGAATGGCGGGTGGGAACCGGGAGCTGCGCAGGTTGGCCTCGGTGGAAGGCGGCTCTGGCTGCGGGATGAGGTTTCTGCGCCTCGGGGAGGGATAGCTCGGGGTGTCCGGAGGGGGCGGCTCGGGGTGCCCGGAGAGATGCTGGGGCTGCCCGGAGGGGGCGGCTCGGGGTGTCCGGAGGGGTATTTGGGTCCCCGAGGGATGCTCGGTCTGTCCGGAGGGATGCTGGTGCTGTCCAAAGGATAACTCGGTCGGTCTGTCTGTCTGATAACTCGGGATGCTGGGGCTGCCCAGAGGATAGCTCGGGGTGTCCGAGGGATAACTCGGGGTGTCCGGAGGGATGCTGGGGCTGCCCAGAGGATAACTCGGGGTGTCCGGAGGGATGCTTGGGTGCCCGAGGGGATAACTGGTGTCCAGAGGAATGCTGGTGGTTTGGACAGCTGGAAACCCACCCAGGACAGTGATTTCTGCGCTGTAATGTTTGCTGAGGTTGTTGCAGTTCAAAGTAAAGTGTGCTGAGTTACTTCCCTGGTGGTTTCTCAGTGCTTTCCAGTGATTCTTTGATGTAAATGCCTGACAAAACCCCTATTTCTCCAAACAACTATCTGGTGGTGCTGAGCACCAGGGTTTCCAAGCAGGAGACTTTAAAAGTCTTTCTCAAAGTGAATAGGAAATTTGGGAATGCTTGCTGTCATCTCTCCCCTGAGCAGTGTAGTAACTTCACAGCCAGGTAATTAAAACATTAAAAACTCATCTGTTTCTCTTTAGAAACAGTTTAAGTGTTTAAAGGGATGTCGTGGCAGTGTTTGAATCTGTAATACTGAGGACACTTAATTAGTACTTTAATTTCACAAAGTGTGGAAGAAGCCAGATGGGAAAAGTGGTTTTATATCTAATTTGAGTAGTCTAATGAAATTAAGGCACAGACTTTTATATAATTTTTGGTATGTCCTGATCCTTGTGCAGCTGATTAAAAATGTTCTATTTATTCGTCCACATGTTACACCAGTTTTTAACTTCAATAAGTGTGGAGTTTCCCCATTCAGCAATGGATAATTTCAGCATTTTTTGTGTATTTCAAGATAATATTTGGGAAGAGTATGTGTATATATGTATATACAAAGTATATAATTTTGGAAAGAGTTTGATTTAGTGGAATTTAAACTCTACTGGATAGGGCAGAATTAATTGGGAGAAATATTTTGCAACTCCAGCTGGAATTTCATATTCCTGAACAGAAAGGTTTATGTTAGTACCAATAATCCTGTTTTCCAGCACAGGGCATTATCTACAAATCAGGCACTTGAGGTGCCTTTGGATTATTTGACTTTAAAGTGAGTAGAAGTCCAGTAAAACCTCGTTACCTGTTTGTTTAATATCCCCTTGTGTTTCCCGGGACTACCAGCAGATAATGGAGTGTGACACGTGATAGGAATTGTAAGTGAAGGTGAATTACATTCCCTAAGATTTTCATGGAGCCTGAAAAACAAACAAACCAAAAAAACCCCAAAAAACCACAACCCACAAAAAGCCCCTGAAACTTAAGAGTAAGGGCTTATCATTTTTGCACACAAAAAACCTTAATTTGTGGCTATAGGAGTAGTGGGAGTGGACTGTTCAGAGTTCTTGTGGCTTTGGACAACAGTGAGGAGTGTGTAGAGCTATAAAATCTATTATTAACAACAATCTTAGTAGCTTTTTGAAATAGTTTAAATGAATGGCAGAGCAGGGCTTTGTTTCTAAACTATCTGCTGGCAAATTATTCTTTTTTTTTTTTAATAAAGCAAGAATTTCAGTCAGTGGAGAGGTTATGAATTAGAAGCTTTAATATAAATGTAGAAATGTTCTGTGTGTTTGGGTGGGGGTTTTTGGCTCAGGAAGGTTTTTGGCTTGTTCATGGGTGGAATTGAGGAGTGGGCTGGAGTCTCTTATCCCCAAAAACTTTCTGCCACGTAGCTTTGAAAGCAGATAGGCCTAAATATAAAATAAATAAATAAAAAAAAAAGTGTTAGAGAGAAATGTGGGTCTTCACACTTGACACCTGATTCTGGAACTTGTGATGTAGGAGGAAGTTTTCAGGCCTTCCCCATTATCTCCCTGAAATACTGAGGTAATGTTTGAAATCCCCTTTTTATTTACCAGTGGTGCAAGAAGCATCTATTTGTAGCAACCCCTAAAGGCAGCCACGGGCAGCACAGAAAATCCACTTTTCTGAAGGAGGCTGGAGCACAGGGGCAGCACTCAGACCTGTGTAAATTTTAAGCTTCACTCAGACTCTTGTGTGGGTGGTGAAGCCCAAATGCAGCACCTGCAAGAGTTTGGGAGTGATTTCAGGTAGTTCTGTTTAGAGAAATCAAGGAATTGTTTGGGCTTCAGGATATCCATGAGTGCTTGGTGAAATAGTTGCAAATAGATGGGTTGTGTCACAGAGGTGATGATTAACCAGATCAATAATGTTTATGGTTAGGGGTGCCTTGACAGAAAAAGCAGCTGGCAAAAGGTTGGTGTGGTAGGATCCCATTTGTGGTGGCAAAACCCAGGTTGGAAATCAGATCAGCCAAATCCTTAGTGTGCTGCAGGCTGGGGGAGATCAGCCACAGTGGGATGTGGACCTGACATCATCTCCTTCCTTTAGGACAGGAGCAGCTGCTTTGTCAGGTTTTGAGAATTTATCATAACGTGACTGCCACAAAATTGATCATAATCATGAAAGCTGCACTAACTTTACTCAGTCAAAGCTTTGTGGCAGTGCAGGTGAAGCCTCAGGTGTGTGCAGGGCATTGATTTGCTCACCTGGAGCATTGTCCTGCTGTGTCCTGAGAGGTGTCACATGGGTGGCAGGGGACAGCCACAGCTGGACACTCCCTTGTACCAGGGAGGTTGTGCTGTAAAGGGTCAAAGTGGGAGTGCAGAGAGCACAGGGAAGGATTTTGGAATCAGAACATCCCACCTGGAGTGCTCTGGAGAGCATGGAATTGCTCAGGCTGGAAAAGACCTCTCAGGTCGTCAAGTGCCACCTTCAGATGCCTTTTGAACACTGGTGGTTCCACCGCTTCCCTACCATCCTGCTCCAATTCCTGGCCACCCTTTCAGGGGAGAAATTTCCCCTAATATCCAACCTAAACCTCCCCTGGCCCAGCCTGGGGCCGTTCCCTCTGCTCCTGTCCCTGTTCCCTGGGAGCAGAGCCCAAATCCCCCCTGGCTGTCCCCTCCTGGCAGGGAGCTGTGCAGAGCCACCAGGGCCCCCCTGAGCCTCCTTTGCTCCAGGCTGAGCCCCTTCCCAGCTCCCTCAGGAAT
>VZUI01035499.1:0-50494 GCA_013401135.1 Cettia cetti | reverse complement strand
ACACCATCGGCCTCTTGGCCACAAGGACACTGCTGGCTCATGGACAGCTTGGTGTCCACCAGGATTCCCAGGTCCTTCTCCACAGAGCTTCTTTTCCTTGCCCATGTAAAATCTAACAGCTCTCAGTCTAAAAACACTAGAGCTGAAATTTTAGAACACAACTTGATATTTGTAATCATAGCAATTTATTACTATGCAGAAAATTGATTTCTTCTTTGATAAAAATATTTGGAAAGAAAATACTATCTCTGCAAAAATAAAGAATAGTTATAAACCCAAAATTTATTTAAGTAGATTCTATAAAACTTTTTTTAATAACTACATTTTTTTACTTTTTCACAAAGGTCTTGATAACCTATATTAAGTTACAAGTTCTGAAGCCTCAGAAATTATATATAAAAAAGACAAGCATTTATTAATAGGTCCCCCATGTTTATGTTCTTGAATTAAAAAAGGAACTCCTCTATTTTATGTTGTTAAAATTACAGAAACTAATCAGAGAGCTAATCTCTGTTTATAGAGAAAAAAGTAATTCTGTTGAGACATAATAGTATTTAACCTATATGTGCATTTTTTTTTAATTGTAATGTTTTCCTTATGATCCATTTAATTTTTAAAAGCACACTGGAAACAGGTTAAGATGATGGTTTGGGCTAGTGGTTTACTGCTTGCTTTTTTTTCCCTCTAGAACAATAACCTAAATATTTGTGTAATCTATTTGAAATCTGTTCTTTTACTAAAAAATTCTCTAAGCAAGCAGTTAAAATTATAATTACTGGGGCATTTCAGCTCTATCTATATAGTAATATTAGCTGCAATTCCAAAATGTTAATGTATTTTCATGTTAAATTCTTTAGGTGAAGCTAATCATTAGCAGCCTTGAGAGAAGTTGCAAAACCAACCTTAAGAATTGTTACCTCATCATACAATATAATTTCTGGTAAATTTCCAAAACTAGCAACACCACTGTTCCCAAATTTTATATGTTCCTAAAAGTACTAATGTTGATATTATCATATTATCAAATGTACTCAAGCTTAGTCAGAAATTTAAAAGACAGATTTGGCATTGCATGATTTGCTCGTAGATGAGTACATTCTGAAGAATAGCGTGCAATTTGGAGAGCAGTCAACCGTGACTACAAGCACAATGTGTACTCAGAAACAGTTTTCTTTAGTAATGCAACAAAGGTACTTGAAGAGCTTGAATGGCTACACACACAGGTAAACTGAAGGACATAACCTATGACACATTTATCAAAAACAAGTTTCTTCTAGTTCAGTCACTGTTAATATTGCTACTCTGTTGAAAACAGTAGCAATTTTGCTTCACATATTTAGTCTACAAATTCAACAGGAATTCAATAACCTCGTGAAAAGGCAATTAATTGAGAAAAAATATAACTCTTCCTTTGACTTATCATATTAAAAAATTGTAACACAAACATGCAAAAACACACAGAGAAATTATAGCTTTGGCAGAAAACACAAACTTCTACAAAATTAGCCAACCCAACAAAGAACCATTTTATGGAACTACCTTCAATTCTTAATGGCTTCATGGGTAAAACACAATTAGTGAAGTCAATAATCTGTCACATATGCTTACCGCTGGTAGATTACAAAGCTGTCTTCCATGTCCTGTTCTTAGCCCACAGTGAGATCTATATTCTTAGAAAATGTAGGTAGAACTGGTTTGTGAAAAATGCAGCTAGAATATTAAGAACTAAATCTCACTAACATGACACAAAGATACATATTCCTTATCTCAATTGAATTTGCACATATTTAAAGTCTAAATATTTTAACTCAAAAATTTAGATTTTTCTGCTACCTTTCAAGTACAGCTAAAACAAGTCTATACCTTTTATTTTGTATTTATTATGGGCTTCAAAGATTCAAAAATTAGGAAAGTGGGAAGTGAATCGGTTGAAATATTTAATCCTTAATTTGACTTAATGAACTTTAATTGAGTTTTTAAAAAAGTATGTGGGATGGTAGCCAGAATTCTGATCCATACTAAAAAATATTTTCAGGGAACATTCATACTGACTGCAACTAACTTATTCTTTGAAGGGTGTATTGGCATTCTAATGATTTTTCACTGTAATAATCAAAATAGATCACTTTTCTCACTTGAATATTTGCATTTTAAAAATTCAAGTCCTTTTATGAATTACTGTTATAAAATATGACAATTATTTGTGTTGTGATTAGTCCAAACAAGATAAAACATAACATGTAGCTTCCATCCATAAGGTAGAGTTCATCTGAAAGTACCAAAGCTAGATGAAATACACTTTGGTTTTTTTTTCAAGTTAGACCAAAAGATATAAGTACAAGTCGGCTCTATCTAATTTATGCCCAAACTGATTATTTTTTTCCCTAAATCAATAAATCCAAAAATCACACTTTTTTCAATAGAGCAAGCCTGCATACTAACTATTTGGAATAGATTATTTTATGAGCAAGTAAGTCATTGACCGTGAAGTTTGAAAAGAGAAGCATAGGACAATGCTACAAAGGAACAAATATATAAACATTAAAATACTTCTATTTTTAATATAAACCAGTGATATGAGTTTTTTGAAACCATTCTTTCAAACTATTTGATGCTAGCAAAACCAAGTATCAATTAGCTCAAGTTAAGACAAATTAAAGTTAATTGAATCAAAATATTAAAAAAAAAATTCAACACAAAGAGCAATTTTCATTGAATCTCTGATAGTAAGAACTACAGAGTGGAGCTTTTCCAAGAAAAAATATAACAGTATTTATGGCGAAAAGTAATTTATCTTGCACTGAGTCCTCAGTAAAAATACTCAAGAAATATTTCTACATGCACAGCAACATCCTTTGAATTGTCTTTAGCATTTCCAAACCTCCTGAAAATATATATATTTTTTTCATTTTCTTCTCATCTCTCTTCTATTTTGTATTCTTCCTTTTATTCTACATAACATATTCCTCCTCCTCTCAATCTTTATATTAGAATAAAACGGTGTCCACAGTATGTTTTAAAGAACACTTTGCATTGCATATGCAAGTTCATCATAAATCAATTTTTCGGCTTGAAATTCAGGATGAAGGTAGATAGACTAGTTCAAAAACTGACATGGATGGAAAAGTTAATGTAGATTCCTGTATTTCAGCTGCTTGAAGGAGATACACACACATGCTGTTATGATGAAGGGACAACACCGCCTTGGTCTGTTTTGTCTGCCTCTCTCACATTGGTAATTAAAGTCTTTTGTCCTTGTGCTGACACCAACTTTGCTAAAAAAGATTCCTGACTCCTGACTGCTTGCCATGGTTTCTTAGAATTGCCACTTCTCTTTCAAATAGCTAAGTGTAGCTCTAGGTGGGTACTTGGAAGGTCAGTGTTCAGTGTTGCTCCACATAACATTACCACTACATAGGTAAGTAGTTTTGTACTCCAGAAATGCTGCTATGCCTATACATAGACTGCTTAAAGTTTTCACCCATGTTAATTAAGAAAAATACACTGAAGAAAGTTTGTCATCCTCATGAAGATTAAGAATATTCAGTACACCAATTATCTGAACATTATCATCAAATTTCTTTACTGGGTTATGTAATAATTAAAATGACAGTTGCAGTTATTTTCCTGGTATCTCAGACAATAAGATTAAGTGCTCTAATGATTTTTTTCACCCTTATTTTTTACTGGATACCTGTAGAACTTCTGAACTGTATACAAGATCACACCCAACAAGTTACCATGGACTCAAAACCTCCTAAAATTCTTCTTTTTCGGTCTAATTCCTTAGGGAGATGAACTCTCTCCTTTTTAAGCTTTTCCCAGCACTGGTATTATTTTATTTCAAGTATCACAGCAATCTTTGCAGCTCAGGAAAATAGGCTCTGAATAATTTATCATTCTAAGTTTTTTTTTTAATTTAAATTTGTAGTCCAAAAGATTGAAGGTACCAATGTCAATTCACATAAAATTCTCATGACTAAAAAAATTGATGGGCTTGAACTATTTTGACTACTAGCTACACAAAATCAAGAACAGCAAAAGATCTCTGTTAATTCATTCAGACCAATGCACCCAGCCTACAATTATGTCTTGAGACAAACTGTCTCTCTGTCAATCCCTGTTCCCTTCCCCTTCCTTTTGTTCGATTTACTCTGCAATGAGTCTTTCAGAGGCTACATGGAAGTAGTTTCACACCCGCTTCACAGAAAAATTCCTGAAGTATAATTCCAGAGTTAAAATGCTGGAACTAGGCAAAACAAGTGGAGAAGACTTAGTTACTGGTTCTCTATGTATGGAGTGATACATGTTAGACAGACACATCAAAAAGTAGCTTGATTTATGACAATCACATGCTCTAAAGAAGTTAATAATTTAATTTTTTTATTGATTTTATAAAGCTAAACTGAAAAATTACTAAAAAGAAGATAGTCTTTGATTCAACAACACAATCTTGACCCAATAAATAGAATTTCCACCTCTTTCCCAAAAAAATTGTTTCAGGATTACAAAACCCACTGTAACAGGCAACTCATAATATATGCTACTATTGGGATTATGGGAAGAAAGACTGACTGTTAAGATATAAATATATTTTTGGAAGAATATGATGTAGTAATTCATCAAGCATTTCGAATTTGCCAAACAAGGTATCCTCAGACAACACTAAGTCATCATAGAGCATTCAAAAGGCTGCCAGCAGAATGCGGTAAGGCAACTAAGCAGAATTCAATGTCAGAAAACACAAACAGTGATCTAGTCAGGGAAATGTCACAAGCCAGGATGACAAAAGGAAAAAAAAAACCCCTTTTACTGACTAAGAGGAAAGGACAACATTCAAGTAAAACACAAACAAGACACCAGCCACTCATTAAGTTGCTATTCCACAGCCTGTAAACTAAATTTAAGAGGGAAAATCAGTACAGTCCTGAAGGCACCAGAAGTACTGGGAAGTGCACTGAATAGAAGTTGTGCAAGCGCCTCAAACAATACAAGGATAAGATGATTGCTATTGAAGAAAAATAAAAGGTGCATATGAATGTCATTGTGACATAGAAGTAACAAATTCTTAGCTCTCAGTCTTTTTGCTAACTTGATTTTATGACTGATCACATAATTTTTATTACAAAAAAATGTCAGTACAATCCTGGCTCCCTGAGACTATTTCCAGCTAAATCTATACTGGTTTAATACTTTGTAAGATGCTGAAATGGATAAGAAATAAATCTCATACCTACTTAAGATTGTAAAACTACCAAAAGGACAATCTGGTGAAACACAAACATTTTATTAAAAACAAACAACAAAACAACAATAAAAACACAAACAAGCAAAACAACCCTCCAGTAGGTATGTTTGCACTGCTAGAGACTAATATTAATGTCACTGTGGACCTGTAGAGAGATTAAAAGCAACAGATACAGAAACCAGAAAAAACCCTAGGTGTGATTTTGAGTTTTGGAACTGCCATTTCTTTCCGAAAATTGTATCAACTGTTTGAGATAGATGCATGTTGCAAACAAATAGGAAGCAGCTTTCCACAGAGATTAAAACATTTTTCTCTGAAACCAAATAAAATATTTTTGGTTTGTTTTACTTCATTAGGTACAGATGCATGTGCCATTGTGAATGCTCAGCATAATTTATGAATGAATTGTACCCTGCCAATAGCAGTACTGGTAACTCAGCAAGATCTTTGCATATCACTTTGGCATATGAAAAGACCAACTCAATTTGTCCAATATTCTCAATATTCAATTCAATTTTTATGAATTACTTCATATTCTGTATTGTGCTACTTTAAAAGCCTATGATTAGTGTCTTCAGAGGCTTTAGCATGAAACAGAACAACTGAAATTCTCTGCAGGATTAGCAATAGGAAAAAAGGACACAAAATTCATAACTTTTTTCTACTTATCATATGGAAAATTTAAAGCTTTTAGAATGAACTAACAGTTGGAAAAAGAAACCTTCTTAGGAAGAAAAAATCCATATGCTTAGCACATGCAAATTACTCAGGTTATGTGCATGGCCTGTTAATTATTTTTTGAGGCCTCTCTGCTCAACAGCGCTGACAGTATTTGTGTCTTCTTTTGCAATTTTGTCCTGAAACAGAAGTGAACTGTACAGCTTTGGGCTGACAGGCTGTGCTCAGGAGCTCTAAAGCGCCTGGTAGTTTCATTGCTCCAGAGGAGTGCAGTTCCTATGGGAGAGCATAGCCGTGGACTAAAAGAGAGTCTCCCTCAGTTTAGACTAATCCAATGAATGGCTTTGATGGTTAAAACCTACACCTTGAATTCCAACTCATATTCAAGCTGTGAGCTCCTATTGCAAGCGTAGTCCAACAAGGGAGGGGCAAATAGTGCTGACTATTGTCATTAACCAGGCTGCTCAGTTCTAAACATGCTGAAATATTTCTTGGAGTTGAGACTTTTATTTCCATATACAATTATCAATAATTGAGCTTGAACCATTGATCATCAACTTTTCAGCTTTATGTTACAAAGTATCTCATCTTTCAGGTATTTTGTTCCTTTCTTTCCTTTTAACTTTAGGACAACATGACTACATGGTTTAATAGTGTCAACTGAGGATTCCAGAAGTGCCCTGAACTCCTAGAAACTCAATGTTTGATGAACAGAGACCTTAGAGATACCGTTAGTTCTACTAAATGCTTTTTGGGTTTTTTTCTTTTAAATCTCTCCCAGAGCTTTGACCTTAGTTTCATTGTTCAGCTTTAATCCCCTGCTTGTCCTCCAAAAGCCAAGTCCTTTTAACCACTGAGACTGAAATTGTAAGGGATTTATGGATTCAACTACATTCAGTAAATAGATAACTTTTAGGTAACATGAGTAAAAAACGTGGCATTACCGAGGATTTGAACATCCAAGCTGAATACTTGTTAGGCAACTTAGCACAAGTATTTGTTAACAGCAACTAACAAACCTAAAAATAATAGAAGAAGCAAGACCTAAAAAGTCAGAGCAGTATTTTTGTCTGTTACTCCAAATGCACATTAGGTTCATCTGTTCATACAGCAAGGCAACACAATCCCAAAGAATAAATTATTAGAACTACAAATGAGAACTATCTTGTGCAGAAAAACTTCCTTTTTTGAGAAGTTACACATTTAAAAACAGATTAAAAAACAGACAATATAGTTACAAGTTCCCAGCAAAAGATGTTCCTAACATTTTGAAGCAGCAAACTACTGTAGTAGCAGGGGGAACCTAACAGCAGGAATGTTACAATAAGAAACACCTTGTTATTATATAGTCAACATCTGTGCTTCCTAAATGGCAAAGTAAATGAACATAATGTTTAGTGCCCTATATTTACATTTTGCCACCTGCTTATGCATGGCAATATAATGAGTAAACAAATCAGATAGCACCAAAAAAACCCAAATCAGAATCCCCCCTCTCTCTCTCCACTTCTCTTGAACATCCATACGAAATGTGTTTATATGCAGCAAAACAACATACCAAAGTTCTACAGATAACCCAAACAACATTATTACCTGTAAAAAGATTAGGACATAATCAGCAATATGACCTCATAATTTGTCAAGATGAAATAAAAATATTGGAGTGGTCCTACTTGCTTTTCTATATATTCAGTAATTTCATAAATGTAATTATGTCATAATGCTAGGAATCTCAGTTAAACAATTATTAAAGCTTGCACATCTGGAACTTTTTAACAATAGGGGTAATGAAAAATCCTTCAACTATTATGTTGTAAGCCTTAAAACCCTCAAATAAATTCTAGGACCACACCTGTTGACTTCTATACCTATCAGTACTTTAATGCCTGATAATATTATTTGAAAAAAATAAAGGAGAGGATTAAAAATAATTTCTTGTTATCATGAATAGCTAAGGATTCTATATGAAGGACTTCATACCCTTTTTTCTGAGGGCAGAAAAACGTCTTCCTAGGGGAATGGCAGTCCATAAGATTTAAGACTAGGATTTCAGTCAAGGACAAATCAAGCAAATGCACAACCATTTCTCCAAGAGATCTGCTTCTTTCTATGATAGGATTCTATTGGTGTTGAGGTTGCATAAATCTTCTTAAAAGAACGTTTGCATTTTATTTCATGACATATCAGTACTTTGTAAACAGTTGTCTGCATTTTATGTGAACCAGTATGATTCAAATCCATGTTGCATCAGTGTTCTAGACACACTGGGGTGGGCTTGCAATGACTCAGTGTTACTGCTGAACTCCTAGAGTGAACCATGGACCCACACTGCTCCTTAATGGGACAAACAAGCCTGTTATTATTACTTGAAGTCGTTAAAGTGCAACAGAAATACACTGCTTTGTATACAAATACATGAACATTCCCTAGTGCTTAATCCCTAATTAGTAAAATTTAACCTTTAAAAAAATATTTAGAATGCAATTATGGCTTTTTTAAATTCATGGATGAATTAGTTGGGTTTTTTTAATTAGTTTTTGTCTTCCCTAATTTTAAAATTTTCAAAGTATTACAGATAATCTCTAAATCATAAAATTACAGCATTCATACAGATGGAGCAGCCATTTTACTTTCCTGATCTTCAGAAATATGATATGAAGCCACTTCATTATATCAGGCAGAAGGATTCAAGAGTGTTCTTCCCAGAGAGACTCAATTGTGATTGCTGCTTTTAATAATTGCCAAGAGTTCCAAAAGTCTAAGACAACCAGAATCCAAAAGAGGTCAAGTACATGTTCTGTATTAGTTCCATAAATGCTGACACCACGCCCAAGGAAGTGAAATGCTATCTATCAACTGTTTGTTTCCCTCTACAAACAATTTTGAATTAAGTTTTGCTGGAACAAGATTATTATCAAAAACACAGTAGCTATTCACTGTAGAAATATTAGGGTCCCCCCTATTTTGCAAAACCAAGTATTTGCAACAGTGAGAAAATAATCTCAATTACATTTGTAATGTGTTCTGCATGTTACAAATCACTTAAGGGGCCGAACTGTGGTCATGACTTGCTGGCCATGTAATAATTCCATAGACATACATAGCATTACTATCTCTCATTGCCTATAATAGATTAGTTTTCAATAAAATTTAGATTGGCAAAATAGTGGAAACGGTACAGCTGGAGGTAATGAGCCCAGCTGGAAATGCATGGTGAGGAGCCTTTTATGTGAAGTGACATGCAAGGTGAAATTTGTTTCCAAACAGTACAGTGCAAACAAGAAAACATCAGAAATAATTGGGAGATTTTTTTACAACAGATTTCAAACATTGCATGCAAAATATGCATATAGCATTAGTGTTTATTTTTGTCCACCTAGTTACACATGAATGTTGATCCATGTTAATAAAAATATGTTCCTTCATAAATTAATTTTAAATTCCTCTGCTCAGAATAACTTCCATTTAAATTAGAAGGAGACTGAGATCACAATGAAGCAATATCTATAGGGAAGTCTCAAAACCATTTTTTTACCCATGTTTTGACTAAATTTATAATGAAGATGTGTCTATGACTGAGAAAATTATTTCCTGGGTTTTGAATTTTGCAGAAAAATGGATGAAGGTGGGAAGAGTCTTCGTTTTCAGTCCACATTAGTGTGTTACATAACTCTGGTGTTATGGGGCAAATCTTTTCTGTAAAGCAAAGTATGGGATGGTTCAAAAAAAATTAAAACAAACTTTTTTTCATTAAATTTTAACAGGTACCATTCTTTGCCTCAGATGGCTTAGGCACAAGGTCTTAATTATCAAGATCCTGTCCTTTATAATAGCCCTGAGCCATCATGAATAAGTGGTAGGTTTTATTTTCCAATTTTCTTTTTTCCCTCAACATTACCAAAAAGCAGCTGAAATCTAAACCTTTAAAATAGTTCACTGAAACCTAAGAAAAACATGTATACTATAATAGGTTAGATAACATCATTCATATGTGAATATTTAAGCTATAGCTTTTTATGTGCATTTAATTATCAATTTTTATTAAATCTATATCTATATTTATTTCTATATCTGTGTGTGTATAGGTTAGCTTTTTTTCATTTTTTAAAAATCACTAAAACAATCTTATGATCTTTCTTAATGATCTATAACTGTGTGCAAATACATAAGACATTTGAAAGCAAAATTATTAAGCAGTGTTGTTGACTTCCACAAGGAAATACTACTGATTAGGATCTGTCTTTAGTGCTCAGAGTAATATAGGGGGACTCATTCAAATCTGAAGATAGATTTGCAGTAAAAATGGAATAGGCTTAAAGACTGCAGCTACATGTTCAATATATTATTTTTGTTAATTACACAAAGAATTTAAGCTTACTAAGAGGTATTCCCATAGCATTTGAACCACTTTTTAATAAAAATATAATGGGAAAGTGCAAGTGTCTTTGAGATGAACAACCACTTTATCTTTGATCTTCATATTCTCCTTTTAAGACAGCATGTATAGGCACATGACATTTCCTGTCAGCCTTTGAATACACAACAGCTGTTGATATAAAATTATACATGCTTCTTAACTTTTTTTAAAAGCACATATATATTTTAGAGTGCTTTCTAATAATTTCTTTCAGAAGTATCATCAGGATTAGCATTGAAACAAACCATAATACAAATGGAACCTTCTCACACCACAGAAACAAATGTGGCCTCAAAACTCACAACTAAACTTTAAATTTCTTTTCTCTTTAATCTAGCACAGCAATTTGCTACACATAGTTGGATTGTAAAAGCCTTTTTGCAATCAACATCCCGGTGCATGAGCAGGTGTGCTGTAAGGACATTGTTTAGAATTTCATCAGCTGTGATCATTAACTTATCATGCAGTGGAAGGAAATTTCAAACTGACTGTAGTGCCAATACATAGTGTAAAGAGCTTAGGAAAAATTACTCAAGCAAGAACCAACAACAGATTTTATTTACAACTAGGGACTGGGGAAAAATCATTAACACACTAGTGTTTTAAAAGACAGATGGCAGAACACTAGACCTAAATTTAGCCATTCAACTGTAATCATATAGTACATAGAGAAAAAAAGCACACTCTGAAAACTTGAATTATAGTTAATAGAGTTTCTTTTGCTGGTTGTATTTATGCAATCAAAGCACAGAGTTGGCCAATGACTTGGAGATGAGTGGTAATTTTCTAAGACAACCTTGCTTCTGTATTTATCTTTTTTAACTGAAATTTTTCTTTATAGAATTTATACTAAGCCATCCCAAAACTGTCAGACTGCATTGCAGGATGTGCATGAAACAAAGGAAATTACAAGACATGATCCTTTTTGTGTCCATACGCTCATGAAAAGAGGCATGAAGTGGAATGACACACTTCATTAGCATTTCTCTTTCATAGCAAGTATATCTGTTGCTGTACATGTTTATATCTTGCTAGAGAAAGCACAAGTGTCAAGTATTGGAGCAGAACACAGTCATGTTTCCTTTGGTCTGGACAGAATTCAATTTATAGTCTTGAATAGGCCTCCAAACAGAACTATTTCCTTCACAGCTAAGACTTCCAGATCATTCTTTTTAAGTTGCTTTCTTGCTTGAGGGAGACCTAGTAGTCATGCTTTCCATCTGAGATCATCAGGCAGCCCATTACAGATTAAGGATATGCAATATAATGTAGCAAAACTCAGGTTTCCCATTCATAATGATATTCCCAACTGTGACATTTAAACCTTAAAGCAAACCATCCCAAAAGTTAATTATTTGGGCAGGAGGGAGCAATCCGTCCTTCTAGATAAAAGAATATTCTTTGACTCCAAGTCCTCGAATAAGAATACACCTGAAGAATATTGAATCATTCTATTTCTAGCTATATAATTGTATAATCCTATCCGCCAAAGCAGCTTCTCAATGAAAAAAAATAAAAAATCCCTTTGGTCTTTAACTCAATATCTTTCAGTTTTACTCTGAGCCAATTCTGAACACAGAATAAAGTTGTATGTTACCTGTATATTTCAACAACTAACTCCTCATTCCAGCTTCTGACTGTATACACAGGTTGTATACAATGTAAATTTGTAATGTAGAGCAATTATAAAACTTAAATTGAATATATAATACTGTTTCCATTGACCAATGAATTGTAAACATTTGCAAGACCAGGAGGTTGTGGAAGGGATTGAAACTGGATGGCTTTTATAGATTCAGATGGACAAAGATGCAGTCTTTATGGATTAGAATAATTCTAACAACTGTAACTAATAAATTCTGACATGGTTTATAGACCTTTTAAAACAGATTAAGCAATTCATCTTGAATAGACAATGAGTTCTTATAGTGGTTTAGCTTCAGTGGAGACAAAGAGAGAAAGTTCTCTGACTCATTACAGAACCTTGATGGAGATGTTTTCAGCTAGTCAACAAATAATCAGATCTCAGAAGAACTGGACTGTGAATGACATTTAATGGCTACTCTTGTGGCCTCTTATGCTCCTCACACACACACATTTTGCTACCCTGTAATCTCATCCACTTGCAGTGCTGACATGTAAAAGAAACTGCCTGCTGGGCCAAGCAGGGCTAGAGATGCTGCAGTGCTGTACTGCAGAGTCATCTCTCTTATACTCATCACCTCATGTCTGACACCACCAATGACACCACCCTGACACACAACCTGCTCAAAAGCTTCAGTGCACAGTGCCATGAAGCAGCAAAAAGGCTGCCACTGTGAGCAGCAGCTGCCCATTTACTGCTTAACTGTGCCCAGTATTCAAAGCAGCCTTGATAACAGGCTCAATCCCAACAATGCCACAGTTCCTTCCTACTCCCATAACGTCAGGCATGGCATCTAACAATAGGAGACAGTGTACACCTCGAGTCTAAAATCCCAGTGTGATTCAGCTAGCAAGGAAAGAAAAGCTTTTGGTACCGTTTTATAAACTTTTGTCGCTGTTTTACTTTAGGGACAAAAGCCTTCATGCAGTATTAAAATCACATGCTCAGGGTTTATTTTGCACAGCACTTCCTAGTAAAGTAAACCACATAAATCTAATTTAACAGCATTTCTTATGGCTCACAGTACCTCTGTAAACAAGCTTTCCTCCAGAGTTTACAAAAGCCATGTATTAAGGCCAGAAAAATAAATTATGGGGCTTTGTGACCTCCTCATCTGGCAATGACAATAAGCAGCACTAAGGCAGAATTTTATACATTTCTAGGGAACATGTAATCTTCCACTGAAAAGGATTTTCCTAACATCTTTAATAAAAGGCAACAAGGACCAGGCAATTATGATAAGATATAGATTTGTGCAGTTGGTGTGGGTTTTGTTTTTTGGGTTTTTTTTTATAGCAATTCAAAACAGCAAGGTTCTGTATCAAAAAAATTAGGAACTGGCCTGAATATGGAAGCAAAGGCTACACAAGTGGGTAAGAGACTGGATAAAGCATATATGGAATGAGAAGAAGATGATGATGACCTATATGACCCATTCATAAGAAAAAGCTTTGAAACTGGACAAATGGAAATCTGACAAGTTTCCAGCTTGTGTTTGTGGTTAAATGTCAATCAAAGCTTATGATAAACAACTTATGATGTTTTTGCAGATTTCTACTCTTACATTTTCTCTAAAGCAGCCAGTATTGGTGCTTTCAAAATGGCAAAAATGAAAGTCACACGACAAGAGTTATTGTAATATCAAATAACAAAGCAATAACTGGAATTTTTTTTTTTTAAAGCAACTCTACACTCTTAGAGGACAAGAACTAGGAAGAACACTTTGATCTTCAGTTTGATGCAGCAGCAGATAGATCAAGTATCAAGAACTATTCTTATTGTAAAAAAAAGGTTATAAGCTGTCAGCAGAAGATAATTCACAATAATAAAAGAATTAGAGAAAGCAGTGTACTAAGCCTCTGCCTACAGTGTTACAGTCTTTAGAGATGAAAGAACAGAATTTTTTTCTTTCCGTTGAGTGTTTCACCGGCTATGAAAAGCCAGCAAATTCAATGCAAGTCTTTGGATTTTTTTTTTAATTTATTTTTTTCTGAAAACACAATTAGCCAGGGTAAATGAGTACTGCTGAGTTTAATGATCTTTCTCTCTGGGACACATTTTTTTAAAGTTCCCTCCTCTTGGAGAGACCCTTCTATAGCACTCTTCATCAGTGGTTTCTATAACACTTCACAAAGGAAACAAGATATAATTTTCCTTCAATTTATAGTAAGTTAAACCAAATTAAAATCCCAATACAGATATCAAGAAAGGTTCTCAAGGTTGGAATCACTTAAGAATTTTTAATGTTCTGTGCTGATGACAAGCTCCATAACCCTAAAGGCATGCAAGAACTCAACTTGCTTTTTCTCTGTATCCATGGAGACCCGTGGGAGAGTCCCTACACTTCTCAGCACCTCCTGGGACTAGGCTCCCAAAATTTATTGATTTCCACTTTTATCCCATCTCTATTCACAAACACAGCAAACAAAGACAGAAACAGAGACCAGGTTTCAGGAGAGGGAGAATGGTGATCTATGCAATAGCAAGCCTGAAAAGATTGGCTAATTAGTGTCCAGACACTCATTTGGCCACCATCATCTATGATAGAACGAGTAAGACTCTGTTTTATAATCTCAAACCTGAGAGGACAGGATTTTTTAAGAGAAAATTTTTTGTAAATAAAGCTTGAAGAGCAGATCACTGAGATCCAAAAATCAGACCACAAGATGCAAACCATCAAGGTAAAGTATAGAAAAATCTTGACTGAGCACTTATATTTCTATTTAATACTCCAATTGAACTCAAATCTAATCATCATCATTTACTGAAAGTGGAGCTTTTATATTGCTAACATATTTATCTTTTAATACTATATGGAGCTGAATATCAAAAATATAAATGCAGCATTATGAGGAGAAAAGAAAGAAAAGAGGTAAGGTTCCCATAAACCTTTCTTTTGTGCCTCATTTCTCTAACACAAATGGACTCCTTTTCCACTTAAAGAATCCTTTTGATTTACAGAGTATTAATAGCTGCATTTCAATTCTGAAATACAATCTAATTAGTAATTATGTTCAGAGAGAGATAATGTACTCACATCACTCACACTTTCACAAGGTCTGGAAATCATTACTGCCCTATTGAAAAACAAGTTTGGAATGTGCTACAAGTTTAACAAAGCGATAGTCCCTCACAGAAGGTCAAGAGCTTTCAGAAAGTTTTCCAAGTCCTGGCTTACTATTGGCTTATTCTGTCAGTTCTCTCTACCAGGTTTCAGAAAGAAAACCTTGGAGGAAACTTTTTTGAATTTTCAGGAAGACATTTCTGACCATATTAGATCCTTACATACTCTCCAATTCCTCTACTGTTGAGAAATTGAATAGTATTTCTCATACTCAGCTTTATGTAGCTAGACTCTTGTTGGTCTTCTATCATTTCTTCAGAATCTTGTACAGAAGTTCTTTGCATAGTTTTCTTAAAATTGTGAGGTTTTTTGGGCTTAAGTATAAATTAACTTTAAGTATATGCCACACTTGTACAAGAAAGGACGTGAAAATGGTAAAGGCGCAATTTCATGAGGTACTTATGTCAAGCCAAATCCAAACTGCCGTAAAAAGTGATATTTTTCTGTCCTTGCACCCAATGTGCTTCCTTCTACTATGTGACAGCAATAGATTTCTATTTCTTAGATATAAATTAAAAAAAAAATTTTTGAATGTTTGAATCTTTAACTCTCAAATTAATTTTTTTTTAATATATAAAAATCCTTTCCATGTTGACCTGACTTGGATAGTATTTCCCACAGGTTAGTGCAACTATACTTGATTGTTACTGATTAGTATCTAAACTGCTATCATTCAAACAATCTTCTACCTATCTCAGAAATTAGCATAAGAGAGCTTTCTAGGTTTAAGATCCCAGTTTGAAGGCTACTAGTACAGGGTATAACTACCAGGATAACAGTTTCTTGGGACTAGTTCCAGATATCTAGCTTTATGAGTCTGGTCTGCCTCAAGAGAGGACTTAGCCATTTCCTTGCTCTGAAACAAAAACAAAAAAAACCCCTCAACCCAAAACCAAAACAAACTCAAAAAAATCAAAACCAAAACAAAAAAAAAAAAAACAACCACCAAACAAAAAACAAACCAACCAAAACCTACAGAGAAAAAAACCCCCAATAAACCCTTTGCTAGCTTTTTGTCCTTTAATATGGCAATTTCCCATTCTTCATTCCCCAAAATTCTTAAACTGATTTTCCAGGAGAGGATATTTCCTTTCATGTATACTTAGCATAAAGTTAGCTGTTCAAAACTGAATGTTCCTGTTCTAGAGCTTCTGAAACGCAAACAGTATGATGCTTGTTAAGGGCTTGTTTCCATGGCTCCACAGTTTGAGCACTTGTGATTTGGGAACTGAACACAATTAACCAGGCATCGTAAGTGGTCCATACACTGATTTCTCACAATTAGCACACAAATTTCTATCATCTATTTCAATGTCAAAATTCCAATGGAGATCTACATACTTTGGGGCACTGTTCCTGTAAAAGAAAAATCTGTACAGCTCCACTGACTTAAGTGGACCTACAGGATTCACATTGTTAAAGAACATGATCCACTGTAATTTGAAACTCAAACACAGACACAATAAAATTTAATGTAGCTTGGAAAGGATCTATTCTAGAAACAGCTTGTAAGCATCAGATAATTACTCTCTTCAGATAGTTACAAGGGTGGATTAATTTTACATCTTGCTCATTTCCATTTAGTATGATGCAGATGAATCAATGCTACAAGAGGATAGAATGCAGGAATGTTTATCAAAATATGTAAACATGTTTGTTTATGTTCGTTCCATCTCATTTTTACTTAATTACAGATAATCTTCAGTAGTAATGAAGAAAGCTTCTGAAAGAATCCCTTCCTATTGAACTGCAAAATTACGAAAAAAATGGCAAAAAGCCTAGTTCTTCTGTAGGGAATAACTCTCTAAAGGTCAATGCTGATCTCATGAGGGTATCTATCCCATTTTTTCCCCCTCATTTATATAAATTAATTTCTTTCTAAAAGATTTTTTAAAGTTGCATGACTTTGAGGGGTCAAAAAACGTAAGAAATTTGTCAGACATACTACACTGAGAAAAGAGATACAAGAGAAAATTGCCTTTAGTTTCCAGAACCCTGGATTATAGTTTTATTCTGTGAGAACTGTATTGTGACTTATCTGTTCTGCTGGTTAGAAGGATTCCACAGTAGAACATTTCGTATTCTCCAGTTTCCACCCTTCTGAAAAGGGTGGAACTTCTAGTCAGATAATTTATATTCAGAATACATAACAGGAGATAGTCAGGTCCTTCTACAGGACTGAAGAAACTCTTTCGAGCTCTAAGCTCTTCTCCCTTGTAAAGGGTTCCTTACTCAGTCCTAAGAGAAAATGTAAAGTAATTCAAGAGCTTTAGACAAGAATTGTTTTTCCCTCTATCAAATCTGTTAATTAAGTGCAGTACTTTAAAAAATGGAAATTGCTACACAACAGCTAAATACTATTGCCCTTACTTCATTGCCAAGGGACAGCTGCTATTAAGGTCATTATGAGTAGAATTATTAATTTAGCATTTTTCATGATGCATCCTGCTTTACATTATTCTAAACATGCCAAAAATTTAAGCATTTGGACTGTTTGTCATTTTTGTCCTTTTAAAAATTTAACAATGATAATTTTATGTTTTATATGATAACATATGCAAAATCCACCAGCTTTAAAGATTTTTACATCTTTCCTATTATTTCTGGAGCATTTTTGTTACCATAAATACAAAGAATGTTTCCAGCACACTTGAAACCTGACTAGGGGAGGGTTCCTTTTGCAACTACAAAGATAACTTTTCCTGGCAATAATTCCTCCACCATTACACAGTGTAAAAATAAAAAAAAATTAATATATTCAACATAGATTTTATCAACTCAGTAGCTAAATAACAAGTTTTCCACTCCAACAAGCATGCCTCACAATCAGGAAGACTATAGACCACAAAGGGATTAATCCCACCCCATGACCAATTGCTTTTCCTTAAGGACCAAAGGACATTAAGGGAAAAGATCTAGAATTGATCTTTGCATTGTTATTCTAGGATTTTTCTAGTCCAGACATAGTAAAGGAGAAAGTGTCCTACTGGTAAGACAAAGTGGTTAGGAGCTATAAAATAAGTAAGAGAATAATGGCAGCTTTGAACAGCAGAGTTATAAGAGGAATAGACTGGAATTGTTGCACCCAGGTCAGATGCAACTACATGAGAAGTGACTGATTGTATGACAGAGGATTGACCAGAAAGACATAATTTAAAGAGTCAATATTCAGATATTAAGTTGCTATTTTTACTTTGACATTCTAGGAAAAAGCTACGTAACTTATGGATAAATATGTCCTTTATTCTTCCTAAGTGAGGGGTTATATTACACTATTACTTCAGCTCTGAGCAAGAAGGAGAAATGACCTTCATGAACCTGAGAAATCCAGCCCAGCTACAAAGAAGAAACATGGTAGCACACATTAACTGGTTCTAGCTTATTACTTTAAAAAGAAATTGTTTAAAATATTAAAGACATAGATAAACTATTAAGAATGTCATAAAGTTAAGTATAAGCTAATATTATTTAGTTTGAAGTTCATTTGACTTCAGTGGACAAAATCAATCAAACATTGTATTAAAGGAACAAGTTCTAATCCACGTCATTAAGTCTGCAATACAGAGTGCACTCAGAAAAAAAATGCTCTAGCTCAAACAAATGGTGAGCACCTCTGACTCAGCATAATATATTAAAAAGTTTTACACGTTCAGATAAAAATGAAAATATTGTACTTGGAAGGCATTTAGTAGGGAATGTTGCTTTCCTGAGCTGGCTTTTCCCTTCAGTATTTCCTTCTTTCCACTCATCCTCACAAAAGGTCAAAAATGGTGAGGGGAAAAAGAGAAGAGAGCTCATTATTTTCATAGGCAAGTGTCCAAGTAGAGATTTCCAGACTAGACCACCCACTTACCTGTAACTAAACACCTTATACCTTGGAAAGTCTTCTGTATGTATCTTTAGTGATGAAAAATGAAGTTATATTCTGAATAAATGACTACTTAGAGCCTTGCAAACTATATTCTGCATATTATGAGATGGGACATGCAACACTGGTTAGAGAGGAAGAGTCTTCATTGTTTCTTTTCCTAGTAAGCATATGCTTGTTCACTTTACAGAATGATATCTAAAAAAAAATTGTATCAAACCCAGCCTAGTTTCCTAGGCTGCAATTAATAATATGAGAAAGTAGTATTAGAAAGCAATATCGAATGTTAATTTTAAAATGGAGGGGTAAAAAACTGTATCAATACACAGGGAAGAAAACAGTAATTCAATTTTGAAATATGATTACTGATTGAATTTCCTTGTTATTCAGAGGAGCACAGAAAAAAGGTAAACAAAGCCATCTAACGAATGAAAATTTTTCCTATTTCAGTGAGTGATTTAGCACAGTTACAAAGTTAATTAATACTTACTAGAATTCAAAAGGGAAGAAAATGTTTATAATCTATACTCAAAAGCGTTTTAAGACATGGTGTGTATCGAACAGTAAAAGGCCCCATCTAGGATGATATACAGAACTTTACTAGGCCTAGTACTCAGCATCCTGTGTAATAACCTAGAAGATTCAATAACTAATAAGATGAAGAAATACATATATCAAACCAGACATAAAGCAATATCAGTAAGACAAAGATTTTCACAACACAACCTGAAGATAATGAAATTGCATTAGACTGGGAAAAATAATTTGGAAAAGTTTTTGAAGGAAAAGAAAAATTTTCAGAGAAACACAATCAGGGGAGTTAAGAAAAATAATATATTTTACTGATGTGAATTGGTGGAAAAAAATACTTTGCTGCATTAGGCTGTACATATCAAAAGCTACATTCTACAGAGTTTCAGTCCTCGCTGTCCTGCATTTCCGCAGCTGCTTCTGGAATAACATATTCACTCCTGGGTGTATCACCAGGAAATTAAGAAAGATTTGAAGAATACTAAGAAACTTTAGTGCCTGAGGGAATTTTATGTTACAAGATTTAGGTGAGCTAAATATAAATTGCTGTCCTCAGCAAGGACCAAAGAGACTCAAAGAATACAATAATATTGTTAAAAAATAATACTGTTAAATAATATTGTTGAAAAAGATGATTTAATTGCCATATGAAACAACAACAAAAAATTAAAGTTAACAAAAATGAAACATTTAACTAAATGGGGAAATATTTTAAGACTAGAGTAAAAGTACTTGGTGCAACTATCTTTCTGTGATGCTGAGTAAAGATTTTCTGGAAAATTTAAAGGTAGGATAGTCCAGGATTTAAACACTTAAAGAAGCCAAGAGGCACACAGGACAGGGACAAAATTAGGATACAGTGGGAAACAGTAACATATTAATGCCTGAGAAAAGGAAACCAGTGCAAAAAGCTAAGAGAGAGCATGAGTACCAGAAACTCCTCAGCAAAAGTATCAATTGAAGTGCTGTGAAATGGTATCTCAGGACTTCTACTGTTTAGTATTTTGTGCCTGTAACACCTATTTCTGCAAAATATGTTTTTCAATTGCAGGTAAATACTTGAGGGTGTTCTGACTGGAAATTCTACTATCAGTAATAGAAAATATTTATAATAAACTGTAAATGAGAATAGATCTAGAGAAAAATAATCCAAATCAAAGTCTAGCTTTCTTACAAACTAAGTCCACTTTATTCTCCAAGTAATTAGCTTATCTGGACTCAAATGTACATATATAAAAGACGTACTTCAGAGAGAGCTGACTTAAACAAGAACTCACCATGAAAAGAAAAAAAAATCTCTACTGCAGAATAAAATAAGGAAAAAAAGTCATTCTAATACACTCACACTTCAAGGGCCTCTCAGGCATGAAAGATGAGAATTTTAAAAAGGTTAATTTCAGCTCTCAGGTATGCCTGACTAAAGGCAGATTACAATAAGAAATTGCTTTAATTATGGCAAGCCAGCTAACTGTATCCCTAAAGTTTTTAGCTCTAATAGTCATAGTTAAGGAATTTTGACAGATTCTATTGTAACCACCACATTAATCTCAAAGCACATTTGGGACCACATTTTGCCCTTAGTTACACCATTTCAAATCACTATTAAACTCTCTAAATTAACGTAGATTCTGTTTACAAAGCCCTTAGAGTCACAAAGCATCCAGAAATGGAGTGTGGCTTTAATAAATAAAACAGTGGGGAATATTTCTTACAATTGAGACATTCATAGATGTAGTGGCAAAAAAATTAAAAACTTGAAACTTTCTTTAGACCAATTATTCCTTCTAAGATGCCACATCTCCCGGAAGATTCCTGAGCTTTGAGAATTGAGAGTATTATGAAGAATCTACCTTTCTCTTCAGCTGAACTACTGTATCTTAAAACAGTACCTGGAATAAGGATTAGGACTTGATCCACCCATATTATTGCTCCAACTAGCAACCAAGAGACTATTTCTTACCCACTGACTGTCACAATGACCTTGTAACAGAGTTGGTCAGCCTCAAATTTAACAAATGTTGTGAGCTAAAATTCTTGAGGTAATCTACACCCCAAATGAAGCAGAAGGGGCACCTGATTCTTGTTTCCCACCACATGATGAATGCAAGAGCACTGACACCTCAATTTCAATAAAATTTACAGCTGCTTCAACAGAGCTGTGATTACATCTAGCAGAAGTAGTCCCTACAGATGAAATACACAGGGGAAAAAAAAATTCTTACTCTATGCCAGAGAGATTCCAAGCAATTTAACTCAGGATATTTGTGACAGTCACACACTTTGGCAGCAACAAGTGAGACAGAGATTTGAAAATTCTAGCTGGTCCTTTATAGTGAACTTAAGAACATACACAGTGTTTTAGAATGTACTTCAAATAGTGCTTTAGAACATATTTTAAATAGCATTCTAGAAGGCATTTAATGAATACTGAACACTGTGTCTGTTACTCTTTTGCATATTATAAAGCACTACAAGGATCTGGGGCCCTTAGGTGACAACGAGAAGAGTTAACCCAAACACAACAGGATAACAGGGCTAAGAATGCAGATAAAGAGAAGAACATAGACTCTTAGACGGTAGAAACTGAGTTTTCCCTTGAAAAAATGCCAGGAGGGCCAAAGCACACATGAGAGAGATAAAGGTGAAGAGTTCACTGAGGAAGACTCCTTCTTTTTTTTCTCAGATCCTCTCTAAAGTAATGCACATACTTATTTTTAACATTGAGATGTTAAACTACAACTCCAGAGGGACGGAACTTACTCTCTAAGGGATTTGGCTGGCATTGGCTGGGATTGAAGGAAATGTGTGATTACAATGAGGGTTACTAAGCAATTGTCTATTTCTTGTTGGTCTATGTCTCATACCTTGAGTATTTTGTTGATTGTCACGCCTTATCAACATCATTTCTTCTATCATTATTTGTTGAAATGAATCTTTCCAACACATTTCTTCTGCTACCATAGATTTTAACCTTATGCTACTTCCTGTTGTTGTTTAAATGTAATTTTCCAGAATTATTTATGGAAAACTATCTAAACACCAAAATAAACACCAGATTCAGAATCCTATGCAACAACATTTCTCAATTAGGAAAGAGAACTAGGACATTTTCTTTGAAAATTATGTACATATGTTGCCCAAGTTCCATAGAGTTTGATATGGTGAAGCTAATTACTATACAATACTGCATTGATAAAAAAAAAAAAAAATAAAGGAGTATAGAACAGAAGGACAAGTAAAATATATTCAGTTAGCTATATTCTGAGAGGACCATTTCCCAGTGTATCTTAGAAAAAAATTTAAGGCGAGATTCAGCATAGAAAAAGTATTTGAGTAGCTTGAAAATCCCCACTGATGCAGGGTATAGCCATGCCATGAATTATCTCTCTCAATCAAAGAATGGAATTGAAAAAAATTTTCTAATCAGTAGATTTAAAACCCACAAGGAAGACCTTTCCATATATGGCACACTTCAATTTAAAAATTCCTTCTTACAGAATGTTTCATAAAGCAAAAGTGTAAATTGGATTAGCTTCAGAACAGGCCAGCTGGGAGTTCCCAGTCTTTAAATTCCTAGTTACCAGAATCTGGGAAGACACACTTGTGAGAATGACACAATCCATCTTCTATCTCTTGCTTCTTTTTTCAGGAGTATTCACTATTATCAAACTACGCAAATGTAGAATCTGACTTAATTTATCTTACCATATTCTATGCAGTGCCAAGAACAATATGCATAAGTCAGTGAGGTATGTGCTATTGCACCCATACATCCAGCAGAAGAGTTAAGCCATGAAACAATATTAAAAAAAAAAAAAATAAAGATACATTGGAAAGTGTGTGCTTTCTCAGACTCAGCAACTACAGGTTTGTCTTTCTTGGCACTGAAGGTTCACTGCTACTTTAGATTATGTCCAGATTTGAAAAAAATTGAAGATGACATTAAGGCTAATGAAAAAGAAAAAAGCTACCCAGGCATGAAAGCTAACTGAAAAAGAGCAAAATACAGACAAAAATTTGTAAACAAAGTATATTTTTCATTGATGAATCACGTAAAACTGAATGGACAAAGCAATATGCAAGGAAAATGAAGACAAAATTATCATAAAGGAAAAATAAAAGTTAAGACAGCCAAGGAGACTAACTGCTTAAGTGCATAGAGGAATAAAGCCAATCTCTCCCCTCCCTCAGCATAGCGTCTTACTTTGAAGAATAGTACTAATATTTAATGCTCAAATAAAAGAGAAGGGGAGCTATAAAACCCGGACAATTGAGTAGATTGCTCAGAATCTCAAGAAACATACTTATGAAAGTATGTATGGGAGAGAAATAAAAATGTGATTTAAAAATTAAGCTTTCAGTTATTATCCTTAAATTTCTGTGTAAAATTATAATAAATTAATACATTTTATGGCTGGATGGCTACACTTGTATGCTGAGAAAGCATATACTCAGAAGCATAGGTCATATGGTAGCTTTACAAGGGATGGCTTTATTAAAGCAAGACAAAATATTAAATATATCAGCCAAAGTTGATTGTTTCTATATTTTCTAGCTATTACCTATGCAAGATTTGGAACTTGAAACTGTTGAAGCAAATCAACATTCTACCATTTGTTATCTTTTAGTGTGAGGACAGGTACGCATAAAATAACTCCAAATAAGATGAAATGCATTAGTTTATAGCTAATTGTATTCTTGATAATTCCCAGGAGGTTTTTCTGTTGCTTCAACTTTTAAACTAAAATCAACTATTAATTCCAGTTTCAATAAGCATATTATTTATCGTAAGTCAGGAGTAAAACAAGGTTCCACCATGCCAATTCTAAAAAAGTTTTATGATCCAAAGAATTTACTAATTTATCACATTCAACATGCAGCTGGATGTTGCTAGAAATAAATAACTTGTAGTGAATTTTATATACAGTCAGTGTTCCTGCTAGTCAATGTTTTTTGATGAAAACTCTATTCAAAATGAACTGAAAAAAATTCAAGCTATACACAAATTAATTGGAGGGAAACTTCACTGTAAACATTAGAAGGCTAATATACCAAAATACTGCTTACATGAAAGACTTTTCTGAGCCAGTATCAATTAAAAAGTTTATAAATATTTTTCTACACTCTCAACAAACCCTTGCCACTGAAGCCATAGTCTCTGCCCAGAAAACACAGCAATTTCAAAACTGGTTTCTTCCAACATTGGAGGTTAGTTTTAAGCTATAAAGATGCAATTTCAATTCCTGTAAACTGATGATGTAAGGTAAGGACAAAGAATTCATTAAGTCCTTATGAAGTGATGCCAATTGACATTGAAACAAGTGATGCGATACCCGGTTTTACTTTGGCCTCCTTATGACTTCTTTCCTTCCCTCTGTGATGAAATTTACTGGCCATAACAAAGCCAGCAAGAAAACACTCAGTGACTTCAGCTGAGTCAGCTTTCTGTGACTCCTACTGCAAGCCAGGAGACAGCCAACAGCCTGGTAAATCCCACTGCAGTGAGGATTAGGTCCATAAGGCGAGAGAGTCAGATACATTCTGGGTAAGCCAAAAATCTCTCAGTAATATTTACATGTCCGACAACAACAAACCTATCATCTACTGTCTAAAACCCAAAAAACCACATTTAGGACACTTTAAATAAGGAATTTACATGCTGAACTGTGTTTATCCTACTGACATTAATATGTGTGTATTGACAAAATAAAAAAGGATCATGAGCTTGTCTTACAGTCAGTTATTACTTCTTAACACAAAGCAATTAATAAAAAAAATAAATCCAACAACAAATTCCCTACAATCCTAATAGATTTTATGATGTATTGTCATAAGTTGCAAATTTTAAAGTATAGAATATTTAAAATACAATTAGAAAAAAAGGATGAAATAATTTAAATCTTTAAACCTAGAATATGGAGCAGACTAACATTTTATCTAGTCGATACAACAAGAAATGGAATGGTTACTCTCATAGGACAGATACATATTATGCTGTGTACAGAGCAGAGCAGCTGTCATTGCAAGTTAGTTTTCCCAAGCACATTAGTAGAAAAACAGGAAGAAAAAAAACCCAAAATCAACCAAAAAAAACACCCCAAACCAAAGGGAAAAAAAAAAAAAAAAAAAAAAAAAAAAAAAAACCCCAAAAAAAAAAACAAAAAACAAAAAACAAAAACACCAAAAAGCCAACACCATGGTATTTTACATAGCCATTATTTTTAAAGGAACATCAACTGGATCATTCTCCAGATGTACACACATTTCCTGGTACAGATATTTTAATAGGATTATACCCATACACGGAAAAAAAAAACCCAAAACAACAAACCTAGACATGAGAAATTTGTCACTGAGGATGGAGATCTACCACAACTATTAATGCTGTATCTATTTTAGCCATTATATTGAAAGAAATACTTGCAAATTATATGGTAAGTATTTACAGAAATGATAGAAAAGGATTTTGTATACAGTCAGATAGTGACAAGAAAATGGGTAATGGTTTCAAAGTGTGATGACAGGTTTAGATTGGATGTTAGGAAGAAATTATTCACTATGAATTCTTCACTATGGTGAAGCACTGAACTGGTTGTGCAGAGAGGATGTGGAGGGCCCATCCCTGGATATACAGACACACTGGGGTCTGAGAGGCTGTAAGGCAGCACTGCAGGAAGGGACCCAGTGGTCCTGGTCAATGGCAAGTTGAACCTGAGTCACTGTGCCCTGGCAGCCAGGAGGGCCAACTGTGTCCTGGGGTGCATCAGGCACAGCATCACCAGCTAGGCAAGGGAGGGGATTATCCTGCTCTGGTCTGCACTCATCCTGAATCCTGCCTGCAGTTTTAGGCACCACAATATAGAAAGGACATTAGAATATCAGAGAATGTGCAAAGAAGGGCAATAATGATGAAGGGCCTTGAAAGTATGCCCACTCCTAATGAGAGATGTCTGAGGTCACTTGGTCTGTTCAACCAGGAGAAGAGGAGACTTCTCATCCCAGTCTACAACTTCCTCATGAAGAGAAGGGGAGAGGCAGGCACTGATCTCTGCTCTGTAGTGACCAGTGATAGCACATGAAGGAATGGCCTGAAGTTGTGTCAGAGGAGGTTTAGGTTAAATATTAGGAAAAAGCTTTTCACTCAAAGGGTGGTGAGGCACTGGAACAGGCTACCCAGGACCTGGTAACAGCACCAAGACTGATGCTGCTCACAAAATGATTTGACAACTTTCTCTGGCACATGGTGTGATTCCTGGAGCTGTCCCATGCAGGGCCAGGAGTTGGACTTTGATGAACATTGTGAGTCCCTTCCAACTCAGCACACTCTGTTACTCTGTGTTTAGGGCCAAGTTGTATAGGGCCCTGAGCAACCTGGTCTCATGAATGCATCCTTCCCACGGCACAGCAGTTGGAACTAGTTGATCTTAAGGTCTCTTCCCTTTCCAAAACATCCTATAATTCCATACTGCTGTGAGTAGTGGCAGGGCTTTGTCCTCTATTCTAATTAAATTCCAGCAGGAATTTAATAAAAAAATTGATATCTCTGCAAAGTTTTCATGCCTGGACTTCAGCACATTCTGTTCAGATTAAATCTTTGGAGATTATTTTGTGCCAAATTTAACTTCCACTAAGCATGCAACAGCACAAGTTAACCAAAAAGTTCAGACAAAACTGAGCAAAATTATGAAAAAGATAAAAAATGGAGTTGGAATACAAAATTTAAAGATTTCCTTCTAAAGCATACAAATGACAGATACAACTTATAACAACGTGTGTGAAACAGTAAGGTAGACTGTATTGTTAAGCAGAAAACACTGAAACTTCCTATGCAATGCTATTCCTACTCCTATCTGCAAACACATTTTAAAATCATTTTTCATGGCATCATCACAAAACCCATCCACATTCATTTTTTAACTTTCTTTAGAATCACTAAATCTGCTGTGATGAAAAAAAAAAACCATATTCCATATGGAAACATCAGCTAAGTAATATTCTTCAGGTCATAAACCACTAAGCAAGCAAAATCTAAGCATCTGATCACCAGTTCAATTCAAACAGTATCTTCAAGTTTATAAAATGAAACTTCATCAACTTATCATGGATATTTGAAGCTCATAAACGATTTAGAAATTATGAGAATCATTACCTTAAATTACAAAAATTAACAGTTTCACCTTGCATAATGTACCACAAAATATGAAATGGATGTTGGCAAAATATATTTTGCGTGTCTTGTGCTTATTAGTCAAATATTTGCCATAAATTTGTCTACTTCCTGAAAACAAGTCTAACAATATTTTTCCATGTATAAAATTAAAATACTTACAAAAAGATCAACCTAGTATTTTTTATGCTTGAACATTAGTAGCTTCCATATAAAAATTATTCAACAATTGTGACCACACCTACTTCTCCCTTGTCTAAACCACAGTGAAAAAAATTTTAAAAATTGTATCCCATTTTCAAAGTCTGTTTCCCCAGCCAGCATCAAACAGCACTGCACAAAAGCAGATTATACTTCCAGAAATTCTTTATGTTAAATGTGGTAGGAACACAAGGGAGTTTTATCTAATTAATTTATTGAAAGAATCACTAGCACATAAATTAAAAATTCCAGTTTAAGGATTATGGTAGTATACAGAGAGTGATTGGTTATTCAATTAAAGATCTCATGTAGTTTTCCTGGGATTGCTTTTCCTCTTGAATCTTATATTCATTGACCTACCAAGGGACATCTTGGATACCTCTGTTATTACTGCTCCCAACTATTTAGTCAAAATAGCACTATTCCTTCTCTTTGAAAGATCACATGAAGGGCTCAGAGCTCAGAAATGGATCTTCCAAAGATCTGTTTTAAATACAGAAAAACTCTGTGCATCAATTGCAAGTTATAGTGTAAGACAATATTTTTCTTGAGATTCCAAAATCCCTTTCCCTGCTCAAGGCATGGATACTGTGTTCATAGAACAAACTGTACTGCAGGTTGCAATCAGCAAATCTGAACTTATTTATAATGTCATACCTCCCTATTTTTCTGAGTTTAAGCCTTATGCTTTTTTTCTTCCTTCATATTGATTTACAAAGATATATTATTTTACAACTACTTGCATTAGAATTGCCGAAGTCACAGGTTCATCCATTGTTCCTGATAGAACTCTGATTATATTTCTTAAGGGATTTTTCCTCTCATCCATCACTGAAACTCATTCTCAGACCTCATTTGCAGTCTCTTTTCCCCCTGCTGGACATTGTTCTCAGTATGTTTAGAGAGGTATTAATCCCTTTCTCTTAGAACATGTGAATATTCTACTGAGCTGAGTACCTGTCTCATCAAAACATGTTCATAAATTCAGACTTTTTTAAATGAGTACAAACTTACTACTTCGAAACCACAAATCATCTACTAGTTCAGAGTTAGAATTCCATATTGTGCACAGCAAAACTGATTTGTTATGCACATTTCTTCAGACCATTTCAGATATTTAATTTGACTTATTATGATGTTTTTAAAAACGGCCTTTGTAAGCCCACTCTGGAAAAGTATACATTTGTTAAAACAGGCACTTGACGGCCTCATGATCACTTTGTAGAGGGGGTTGGTACCTGCTATCTGGTTAGGCAACTATAGGAAGACTATTGTCAGCAGTGGAGTCTGTAGTGTTTAAAGTGTGCTCCATGGAGGGACAGAACAAAAGCAGACCTGCCCAGTGACACAAGGACATTACACCTGTCTGCAGTCAGAAGTGACAAAGGAGCTGGATGGAGCTTTGAGTAACCCAGTCTAGTGGGTGGCACCCCTGCCCCTGGCAGGAGGGTTGGAACTGGACAACCTTTAAGGTCCCTTCCAACCCAAACCATTCTGTGATTCCATGAAAAAAGGGAGAAAGGGAAAGCAAGAGCGAGGGAGAGTGAGTACATGCACACAGACACTCTCCCAACAACTTGTCTTTTTTTGGACATGCTACATGCCTCTTCTACTGACTGCTACTAATATAACTCCACCAGATAAGTACAATTTCCATCACTCTCTATATTAGTAAATAAAGTAGCACAGAACATAATAGTGATGTTACTTCAGGCAGAATGTTTCTTCAGGCAGACCACTGAACGCAGTTCCTATTCCCAGCAGAAGAAATTGAGATGAAAGAAATATTGTTCCTTCATAAAAATTGCATGAGTTGTTATGCACCGGCAAATGCAAATGACTTTGTTTCCATGACACAGCAGCAGTTTTCTACAGAGCTTATCTCTTGTGTGACCCTTGGTACACAATGTCCAGCTCAGTCCTACAGGTTCACAAATTGAAGATAGGAGTTAACTCGGTCATTTAAACTGGTCAGTGTTTTTGGTTGTCTAACACAATGCTGAGTTGCTCAAGTACCTACTGAAGTTAGCTGAAAGACTGACACGGCACTCATATTAGGCTTTATATCAGAAATGCCATACCTCCTGTCCTTGTTATAAGCAGCACTGTATGTCTATCTAGCTATTAACAAGCTTTGTGTTATTTTAGCCACAGATATTTTATTACTTTTATGCACCAGATAATTTACTGGGAATATAACTTTTTTCCTTTTTTTCTTAATATCAACTCAATTAAAATTAAAACATTTTTGATTTGCAATCAAAAGCAAATTATTGTGCATTCACAAAGTATATCAAGAGGCTTACAGATATGTACACAAATTTATTAATTAGCCCATAAAAACTGTATGAAAGACTGTTTAAAGACATTGTTTTTAAACCGTGAATTAAGAAAATAATATATATTTATTAGACTGTCTGAATTGCTACGACTGTCATAATGGTATGAGATGTATTTGAGAGTTGATACTGGATGTCAGAGGAGGAAATTGAAATAGTTCAGTTGATAAGATTCTACCTTTAAGAAAATGGTGCTATTAAGAAAATGGTGCTACTGCCTGCAAATGCAGTTAAACCACTATTAAATGCCTGTACTTTGAGATGTATCCCAAAGCTATTTGATGTTTCTTCCTGCATCTTATTAACAGTCAAGAAAATTCAGATCACCAAAACATTTTAAAATGCTGCCCAGAGCAGACCAATTTTTATTATCAGCAGAGAGGATTATCAAGTAATCAAGGAATGTTTTTCCATAGGCAAGTCTGAACAGGTCATTTAGTGTTCATACTGATGAAAATACTCCCTGCAGAGATTCAAAGACAGATGAAAACTCCATCTGAGAAGCACAATGAAAACCCGTCAAGGTTCCTTTAAATAAATCCTTCATTTGGATTTATTTTTTTTTTAACACACAGCTATTTACTAAGAGGAAGGTAAAACATATCAACTTCTGCACATTGAGATGGCAAGAAAAAGTGGAAAGTAAAAGCAGATGCAGAAGGAATGAGACAATTTTCATTCTTCCCTTAAGAACCTCAAGAACTTGTAAGACTTTTCATCTCATCTCTTCTCTCCATGCATAAACTGCAATGTTCTTATCCTCTTTAACTACTTGAAACTTTTTTTTTTTCCTACTCTACCCAAGCTTTTTACCATTTAATTTTTTTTTTTCCAAAGCTAAAACTCATTGGTTTGGGGTCTCGGGGTTGTTTTCCTCTTGTTTGTTTTAAATATCATGGAAGTTCCCTGTAAGAAGTCATGATTTAGTCATGGTGTTTGTACTTCATCTCCCCAGCAGGTTCAAAGGACTGTGATAGCATACTTTCATTGATCACTGGCTAATTACCACCAATTTCTTTTGGTTACATAGTTGTCACCCTACACTTCAAAAAAATTATGTACAATTAGCAATAGTAAATCTTCCTTCTCTGAAGACATAATTTCACAGCCAACGTGTCTTTGTAAACGTACTAATATGTATTAATACACAAACATAAATTTAATACTATTTACTGATTCGTATATACAGACCTATTATACACAATTTTTGTGGGTTAAATTACCTCAAAATTAAGAATTTTCTTCATCAGTTTTATACACAGACTCAAGGAAGCTGGCTAGATAATGCAAGCTTCAGCATAAGTGATACAGAACAAAACCTTTGAATTCACACAACAAAATGAGATCCCTGTGTCCTGATTTTGGCTAGGGTTGAGTTAATTTTCTAAACAACTTCCTGCGGTGTTTAGATGCCTGCAGATAATGCCACAAGGATCAAAATCGCAAAGCATTACAATTCCTTCGACAGACACTGAGATATGATGCAGAGAAAGAGATGAGAGAGAAAAGTTCAACCTTAAAAATCATTGACCAAGGACACTTCAAGAAAGACTAAGCAGAACCTGAATACCTAATAGCAGAACACTGAAAGGCGTGACACCAATTTGTCTCAACTGTCACACCTGTACGTAAAAGAGGAAAAAAACCTCAGTGATACAGTTTCCAAAATGCAAAACAAAGCAGAACAGCAAAATTACCAGACTCAGTAAGTATCTCTTCTGTATTGTATCACCTTAAATACTAAGGAAGATGGAAGTATCACATAATAGATGTTCATCCTCTTCAGAAGAGAATAATCCCTCTGAGTCATTCATGCAGAAAAATTCTCCAAGTTAGGACGGTCTCACAGGGAGCAAAACCCAAAAAATATACCTACCCAAAAAATATCAGTAGACTGAGACATATAAAGTCAACAGGAAATGGAATTCCTCAAGAAATCTCTGTCCCTGTGTTCTATAACAAACTAATATTAGCTCTACCTAAGCCTACACACTCTACTGAACATCATTATTTTTTCATTACCAATAAGCACAAAAATTTAAAGGGAAGAACATGATTCACTTCTCTGATTGTAACAGAATCTACATTTCAGAGGCCTGAGCTGTTATTCTCAGAGTCACATTTTAGGAGTATTTACAGTGCACACAGTAAAAATTTAATGTTAGAAATGTGTTAATTTGAACTTCAAAACATAGTGATTTGTTGAAATAAACATACCAAATTGTGTACAGCTTTGTCTCAGAGTATTCAAAATGTCTTTGAGTATTCAAAATGAGTTCTGCTTTCAATAATCTTTCAATAATCTATGAAAGTCAATTGGTCAAGTTTCATCAAGTTAAGAGAACCTTTCTACTTTACTGAAGTTAGGAAAGCAGTAAGTGAGAAATGGAGAAAAAAATAACGAGATAATTGTACAGGCTTTTACTTGCACACTGATAACTTTCTATTTTTCCAACACCTTAGATCGGAAGAGACATTTATACCATGCATGAGTACCACTGATTTTCTAAGACTGAGAGATTGGAGACAACAAGGCCAGCCAATTCACAGACTGGAGTAGCCAATATTCGTATGGCCTGTAGGATCAATTTTTTACGAATTATTTTGACAGGATTTCCAGCCTGACAGCTTCTTTTCTTTGTTGAATTGTCTTAAGGGTTTTGTTTTGTTGATTGGTTTTGATTTTTTCAAGTACTGACTCTACTCTTATTTCCATTTTAATATCTGTGTCTCAGTCTTTCAGCAATTTCAAGTAAGTAAAGAGAGGTAAAAATTGTTGCAAAAAAAGACAATATTTTTTAAAAATCACACACACAACACTGCAAGTGACCAATCAACCTAACAGTGTACAGCAAAGCAAAAAGAAAAGAAGTGTAACTTAGAAGAGAAAATTCAAGTAATTCATCTATTCTCTTTTCATTAAAACTTGTTTTTCAAAGTTTAGCAAAAGAAGTCCATCCTGATTGGTCAAAATTGTGATTGTACTATATCATCTGCATAATAACTCTTTCGGTTTAGTGAGAGACAGATCTCTCAACTCTACACACTTAGTTTTACAGAGACCCGTTTTTTTGTGAAAAAGCTTTTCTTTTTTTTTATGACTTTCTCATAAATAAAGCTTATAAATAAACTTAAACTGATGTCATTTCTGGGAAGTAACTAGGCCTTATTTTACATTTTGTGGGGATTAATCATCCTGGCTTTTTACTCTTGCGTCTACTCAGATCTACACAAAGAAAAACTTTGTCCATTTCCATTTTTTTCACTATTACAAGTAAAATAAAAAAAATTGGCATTTAAAATATTTTTTTTTAAGTAACAATGGAAGATTTTTCCAAGAACATTCCTGTTAGTTTTTAATTCCACAAGATATTTGTTGTATTTGCATTCAACTCCTTGCAAAGTGAACCTCCTCTTTTCCACCACTTCAATAATCAAATAAAAAGGGTTACCATATTAAAATGAAGTTGTCTCACCTTCACTTGTTATCTTATGTACAATCACTCGCTTTTACAAGAGACAGAATTAAGATCCTCTATTGTTTGATTTATCTTTGTCTTTTAGAAATAATAACACCTTATTCAATCTTCTGCACTGAATACTCAAGTCCTTAAATTATGCATTATAAGAGAGTATTTAAATACTGCAAATACCAAAACTTCATCAGGTGAACTCTGCATGAATATTCTGTGTTATCACATTATCATGTGCCAACATTCACATTTCAAAAAATTTCCTTAACTTCAAGCACAGTCCAGGATGGTTTGTAAAAAATTTGCATACAACTCAGGAAAATATACTTAGCACATGTAGACTGAAAGTGTATCTACAATGCATCCTAGGTGTCACAGCCCTTTGATCATCTAAACAATAGCATTGTTCAGGAAAATAACCCTTTTAGTCTACATATCCAGATTTTCGTCTTCCAGAAGCAAGTATGCAAAACAGGCACCACAGGCTGGCCTGATCTACACATCATCCATGGTATAAAAAGAAATATTGTGATGCACGCCCACATCCCATGAGACTTTAAAATGTCTTCATTGCCACCATCACCAATAATACTTGCTATAGAGTAAAACAGCTAAAGAAAAGAAGAAATTATTTTCTTTTTTTGTCCCCTCAATGCCTTTTGGAGTGAAGTGGGAGATTTTTTAACTGATGTCAAAGTAATATATGAATGTATAGGTTGGTTATACAAAGAGAATATCAAGACCACTCTAACGGCTATACATATTGTGTCTAGTGTGTAAGCACTGATTTATTTGTGAACTAAAAAATGAATAAAGTTTGTAAGCTTTTATAACTGGCTATTTCATTTGTACTCCTGGGTCCCTCTATCAACTGTTAACTCATGACTTAGCCTGTTAATGTCTTTCTATCATTGGTATTTGTATTCTTCCTGTTGCCTATAGCAGCAGGACTATATCCTATTCCAAGTCCATTGAGAGCAAAAGATTAATGAAAATGTCTCTATTTATTTCCAGAGTCCAATACAATGAGTATTAAGACAAAAAAAAAAAAAAAAAAAAATCCAACAAAACAAACAGAAGCCCAAAACCACCATAACAAGCACATGAAATGTCATAGGAGTCTCTTCTGATCTCTCCGTTTCTTTGCTTTTTCTCCACTACTTATTCTCTACAAGTATTGGACATAAGCAAAGCAAGTCTAACTCTACTTTTTAAAAAGCACCAACAATTTCAGAATACTTCTAAACGTTTTAATATTTTTAAGGAGTCATAAAAGAAACTAAAGAAAATATCTTTAAAAATTAGTTAAAATGTGAGATAAATTTCCATACATGCAGAGTAGGTAAAACCCATCCAACATAAGTGAGGAACTGCCACCAGTTGTGATGTTTGCCAAATGAACTGGATTTATGTTTCAGGCAAATCCTGAGACCATTTCAGAACAACATTCCAGTTTACATCACGCTCTTGGTACAGTGTGTTTTCAACAGTTTTCTCACATTTAGAGGGGTGAGGGGTTGGGGGTGTGTTTTTTTGTTTGGTTTTTGTTGATTTTTTAATGGTTTATTTATTTCAAACTTCTAACCCAGTATTCTCTCCTTTGGGCTCCCTTTCACATCTTTCATGCTGGCAATATAACAAATATTCATCAATTGACTGATTTCAATGAACCTCATCTTCATTAGACTCAATAGGGAGGATTGAATTAAATCCTGAGATTACTGAAATGATAGTGTTACAGAAACTCCCATATAAACTAGAAGGCTTTCCCTGTCCCACAGTAATCCTTAGCACTTTGGGATTTTTTGTAAACAAAAATCTGAAGCAAAATTTTTAAGTTCCTTTAAAAATTTTTAATTATAAGGTACTGTAAAAATAAAAGAAAGCATTAACATTATTATATATTGTATGTGTCATTTGTGCTTACTCAACTACATAATTTATACCATTTTCATGCACTCAGTATTATTAGGGGCTTTAAAATCTTTTACCAGTTTTTTTTTGTTGTTTTTTTTTTTTTTTCCCCTTACAAGATTTAGCACAAAAGCATGTTTTTCCTACCACCATAGCTGAAATATCTGCTTTAAAACTTCATCATACAGTAAAGAAGATAGATATATTCCCAGCGTGGCCATTCACCATCTGCTTAAGCAAATACACTTCAAGATGTTTCTACAACTGTGATAAAGTGACAGCAAATCTAAGAGCACACAGAGCTCATATTCTAAAATGATGATTGTACAACTATAGTTTGCATCATAAGGGACCAATAAAAATCTTTATGTTCTGTTTGAATGGCAAGGACTTCTATAAAAGAGAAGATGGAATAGAAAAATAACAAAGAACTGATCCATTCAGCAGTTGTCTTATATTTAGAAGCACTAATGAAACTTTTTGACCACAATTAGTATTTAAAACCACAAGGATATTTTCCCCTCTTTCAGATTTTTTTTAGTGATTTACAAGGATTGCCATTTTACTTCATCCCAGGAGTGCTTTCTTCTCATTTTCCAGGTGGGATTAAGAGCATGGAGTGTTCATGATTAACAACACTTCTGCTATTCTCCATGCATTTCAATTTTTATTCTTCTAATTATCAAAGTGATGACTGGGAAATGCTAATTCATAGCTTCCTCCTTGCACAGTGAAATATCCTGATGGACTGAATACTAAGTGAAAACTTGCAGTTTCATTAGTCAACAGCACTTTTTCTATTCTGTATAACAAAAATTATTAGACAGATCTCAAATCTGTATTAAAACACTGCTCATAGCATAACTTCAATGCACTGCCTGTTTACCAGGACTCTTAGTAACAACCCTTTAGTAACAGCCCAATACAGCTAAGAATTCTACTCCTTTAAGGCAAATATCAGCAGTTTTCTTTGGCATAAATACTTTTTCTTGTTGAGATTCAGCAGACTTGGTCTCTAAATAGTGAGAAGAAAAAAAAAAAATGTCCACCATCTGTTCCAGCCCTGAGGGAAACAAACTTTTTTGGAAGTGTATAGTTCAGGATTTAATTGCACCCAGAGCAAATACAAATACATGCAAAAATATCACTCTTAGAGAGTGGAAGTTTTGTATAATTTTACTTTAGCTTATTTCTTAGGGCTACAGTTTAACTTATTTTTGCTGTAATTTGTTTTCCTTTATTTCTGTTGTTTGCTTTCAACATTTTTTAATTAAATCCACATTATCATTCCACGTAAAGAGAATGCTAAAGGATCTAATCAGATTTCATCACCCAGTTTATCAAATTTTACTTACTCTCTGCATGAGTATCAGAAGTACATTTACTAAGGCCAATGAGAAAAACTAGTTTCTTCAAGAAAAGTAAACACTTCAAATAATATTTTTTTATAATTTTCATATAAATTATTATAAATAATCAGTAACAAAGCTCTGATTTCAATTTCAGCAAAAGGGAGAAGTTCAGAGTCAAACAAGAAGAAAAATAAATTAGAATGAGGAAAAATTACCTATATTGATTTTC
Organism: Cettia cetti; assembly: GCA_013401135.1. Taxonomy (NCBI): domain Eukaryota; kingdom Metazoa; phylum Chordata; class Aves; order Passeriformes; family Sylviidae; genus Cettia; species Cettia cetti. Next base: position 13,308 of record VZUI01035499.1, on the reverse strand, counting down.
TGAAATTAATCTTTTAAAATGAGTGTCAGCTGGAGGATTCTTTGGGCCATTCTATATAAATTTAAATATGAGCCAGAATTGTTTTATCTCAAGATAAAGTCTGATAATATAATCTACTTAAATTGCACTTTATGTCAAAAGAAGTATGGTATAATTGACAATTCCATGATAAAAAAATGCTGTAATTGAATCACTAATTATAGATCTCTGTCCAATTTTAATTACCTTTTGCTTGCAATGTTTTCTGTTACAGAAGTAACAGTAAAAACTGGTTACAGTGGTATAAATATTTTATTAACTAAAGTAAATCAAAGCTGCCATTGTATTGTGTATATATACAATGCCATGCATTGTACACATTCTATTTAGTGCCAATTCTTGGCACTAAATAGAATATATACAATGTTCATCAAAATCATGTTACTTTATTTATTTTATTTACCTGTCTATGACAAAATTGACAGAATATACTGCCCAGGTCTTCTTTAGAAAGTGCATATGGGTACTTATTTTCTGCTTGCTTGTTCATACTTGTTCATACCACAACTTTTATAATTAAAAACATAATAACATGACAGCTGCTATCATAAGCATGGTGGCAGGAAGCTTTCTTTGTTTTGTAGTCACAAGACGAGACAAATCAAAAGGAAAAATTGGAAGCCATCTAGGTAGCCATCTAGTAAGAAATGCAATTTGGAAGCATCTGGCTGTTGCATTTCACTACTTATATTCTGCACTATTAGATTACAAGAAAGTTGAAAAAAATAGAGTTGAAAAGTATTTACAGATATTGACAATTAGCCTAAACTAGCTAGTGTCAACTGGGTAGACTAAGTTTCTTTAAACCAATTTAATTTCTCAGGTTCCCCTAGGGTGCTACACACTAAAAACAAGCAAATAACCCTGAAAAGTCAATGCTAAATTTCTAGGTTTTTTACTGTAAACCCCACCTACCATCCTATTTTAAAAGAGAGTAAATGGCAAACCACAAGAGAAAGCTTTTAACTTAGAGGTTTTATCCACTGTAAATTTACTTATGCCATCCATTATTAGCTACTAGAGCCAGAAATGGAAATTAAAAATCATTTTTGCATGCCTACTTCTCTTCAAAATATTTAGATTTTGTAAAAGAAGCTATGGCTTTTTTGAAGTTGATAAACCATATACTAGCCAACTTGAATTACAAAGATCATGCCAATGCCTTGTATATGTATCCAATTGCTAATGATTTTTAAAGGCCAACAATATGTTCCCTCAGAAAAAAATTCCCACAAGACCTAATGATAATTCTGAGGTTATTTAATTAAAACTTTTTAAAGCTTGCATAAGACCAACCAAAGTTCAGTAGTTTAAGACTTCATGCTTACTCTAAACTTAAAAATTATGTTTCTCACCTTAATGTCTGCCTGAATACAAGCCTTTGCTACAAATTTATGACAGAACGCTTAGTTGATTTATTGTATAATTTTCACTATCCCATACCACCAATTTGACAGTAAAAAAAAAAATTCTTTAGTTATTTGAAGTACAAGCAGCCATTTTGCCACTACATTATGCACTACTGCATAATAATCTGCTTTCTTCCAGTTTTAAAAACATTTGCTATGCTCAACACTAGGCAATACCAATATTTATTTTAGAATGTCACAAAAAAGTTGTGTGCTTTTTTTTTCCCTTTCCCAAAATTTCTATAAAGGCTATTTGAGGACAGAAATTGAGACATGATTTGAACCATAGCTGTACAATCCTTGTACTGCTAGGAACACACCAACACTTTTCTGACAGCACCTAAAAAGCAGGATAGCAAAGAATATTCTATCCTGGGAGGGGCACTGCCCTATCCACAGACCCAAGTTACCAGGTTTTGAAAGGAGGGCATTAGTAAAACTCTGTCCACTGACTACACTTTGCCAGAATTCTGCTTCGGTCTCTCTTCTGATCTCTCCAATTCTTCCTCAGGAGTATCAGAAACAACTGGCTGAATTTTAGCATCATGAGCTACATCTTCAAAATCAGGCTGAAGTTGTATAAGTAAGGATGCTTTTTCAGAAATGCTTATCCACAGAATGGTTGAGGTTGAAGGAAACCATAAGAAATCATCATCTGCTGCTCCCCTGCTCAAGAAGGGTCACCTAGGAACACATCCAGTCAGGTTTTTAATATCTCCAAGGAAGAAGATATACAATGTTGGTTGCCTGATTCGGTGACTCGGCAGAGACTCAAGAATGCAGGTTTCAGGTTAATACAGCTTCTTTAAACAGATTCAACACCATTATTGGAAAAATTAAAAGTTTTAAAATTTTCTACCATTGAAAATCTGTGATGTCCATAGATCCTTTTCTTTGTGTGGTATCAAACAGCAGTGATGACCATACAAGAAATTTTAAACTTCATGAAGTTTGTACAGAGATAAGCTAGAGAATACTAATTCTTCATCACTATATGAAAGTAGAATATGTAAGAGGTTAGAGCTGATTAATAGATTTTTCCCAGCATTGAAGGCATTGATATACAAAGATTGGGACTGCTCCAGACATTGAAAATAAAGGATGTCTTTGCAGTGTATCTTTAGCCAGGCAATAAAAGCCATGCCTATATTCATAATTTGTTTCAGGAGTTGCCGCATTGTCATTGCCCCATCACACATTTTAGAGGTATGAATTCAATGCAAAGGAGGAAAGAGAAAATAGAGTTCAAGATTTTAGTGGCAAAGGAATGCAATATCACCAACAGCAGTGAAGCAGGGAATGTTGAACGTTTAATTTTTAAATTAAGTTTCTTATATGCATGTTCTCATAAATATCTTGAATTTAGCTTCACTCTGCAGATCTAGTAGCAGATATTACACATGTTGGCCTTGCGTGCCAGTTAGTTTAAGCAATTTAAGGCAACACTGGGGAATTTAAGAGAGATATTTGATACAAATCTTGCACATATGTTGGAGGAAAACCCACCAGTTTTCCAAATATCATGAGCAATGGAACTCAGGAAAATGAACTGTGTAGGGAAAGCAGAGTAGAGGAACAGTGCTAAAATTTATGTTGGTTTCAAAGGGTATTAAAAAAGATCCAGTTTTCTATTGGTTAGAGCATCACTTTCCAACAAAGTGCTGGAAGAAGTAGCACACCTGCCATTAACTTTACCACCCTGTGAATTTGCAATTACTTATGTTATCTCTGCATGAATTCAGGATTTAATACTAATTTCTTAAGTATCACACTAAAGTGAAGATATGAAGATCATAGGCTGGATTATTAATATAAGTCTAATAACTCCTATGCACTATCAAACATCTTAAGATCAAGCAGGAACCTTGAGTTCTGAAAGATTTTTTTCACTTTTTTTTCATTTTATAGCTTGTGTTGAACATACTTCTGGCGTGAAAGCTGAAGCTCGACACTTTATTGGTAGCAACCTTAAGGGTGATATTATATGCAGAAATTCAGCCTTTCAGAAAGAGTGTAATAATGATGTTTTTGAGAACTTCAACAGAGAAGACAACTGATAGCCAAAGTAAAAAACCAAACACATCTCAGAAAAAGTTTTTGCAACAAAAACTCTGGATTGATATTCAGATTAACATATCCTAATTTCTTTTGAAAGATGGCTAATGATCAAGCTTAAATAATGTGTTTAAGATTTATATAAGAAATTAGATGAAATATTTCTAGAATTGAAACTGGTAAGATGACAGAGACTTATATGCTCGCTTTTGAAGTATATGAACATCAAATAAGATTAAATAAATGTCAATGTTTCTAAACAAATGTGCCAATATTTTAAGAACCAATCTAAGATCACCTAGGGCACAAATGAAACACAAACTAAAATTTTTAAATTACCATCTTTGAAATAATCCTGTTGAACTCACTGTAGAGACTAGACAGGCATCCAGATCTTATCTGTGAGACAGTTAGCGTTTAGTTCAACTAACTCCCCCAGCCCTATTTAAAAAGGAAAAACCTATAAGCTTCCCCCTAGTCTTTACATTCTGCTGCTGAAATCCTACGTAGTTTTTACTCACAGGAATCCTGTATGTCAAACACAAAAGCTTTCTTTGAATTTGTTCCTGCTTTCTTATTTCATAATTTTTATTTCTTTTCTTCGAACACAAGGCAGCCTACTCATATCCACTCTTAGCTTGGCCCTGATGATTTTGCAAGATGCCTTCATAGCCAGTTCCTACTTTTGATCATTCCTGCTAATGTCTTCTGAACTTTTTCCGGTTTGCTCATACTTATTTTGATTTTGTCCATAGTCAGCTCTTATCTTCTGCCCTGAATAGCTTAGTATTGGGAGCAAGCTTTCCAGCCTATGTTTCTACTTTGACTTTCAGGAACAGTCAGGGGAAAAGCAAATGTTGGAACTGTCTTTAGATATCTGGATATTTTAGTAATAGTAGCAAGAAATCTGAAGTTCACAGACTTTTTAACAGATGAAAATATTCACCAAATGAAAATGAGACAAAAAAAAGAGTTTGAAATAATGTTAATATCATAAGTCACAGAAGCTACTTATAAGTAAAAAGCTTACATATGAAGTAAACTTTATTCTACAAATATTCTGTAAAATTCAAAGTATATAGGAGTATTTGCTACATTCCAGAAGAGTCAAACCAAATTGCTGTTTGTCATAATGACTGAGTGTATCACTGTACGGAAATAAATATAATATTAAATATACAAGAAGCTCAGTGTGCATAGAAAATACAAAATGAATTTGTCATGGAAAGTTTTTAATCACTTACTTATTTTTCCTGGCCTGGGTTTAGGAAAATGAAGAAAAAAGTGAACACAAAAAAATATAACTGAAGCTTATCTGATGTCCTGAGAATGCCATTCACAACCTAGTACATTGTCCCACATGAGTCCAACCGAACTTTATAGAAGCTGAAAAATAACATTCTAAATTCTGCACAAAGCCATTAAATTCACAGTGCCACTTCACAGAACAAAGATGAGGGTTTAGACATCAAATAAAACAATTCTAGGCCATTTGAATCCCCATCCTCTGGGGCTTGTTATAGGTATGGCTAGCAAGAGCCAGGGAGGGGTTAGTCAAGAGTGTCAAACACACTGTGAGTCAGATGCTCCTACGGCTTTTCTTACACCCAGCAGAGGCTGCTCTGAAATACAAAGTGCCTGGAATGAAAACATCCAGGACGCTGGAAGCAGTGACCATGCAGATGCCACCTACCCCCTGAATGCTCCCATGCTCATGCTCTTCACAAACTACTTATTCACCCAGCACATAAAGAAAGCATACCAGACTTCCTAGCTCATATGGTCAATATCAGATATAATGAATAATCTAAGCTTCAAACTTTGAATTTTGTCATTAATATTTCCTTTAGTTCATCATTTATGTTTCCTCTTCCCATCACTGAACACACCATTGTGGCACTCGATCACCTTTTTTCTTTAATTTGCTCCTTGATAAGAATATCATTCTTAGAAAGTTCCTTAGATGACAAGATCACAAACGATTTTCTAAAAAGTTCTCTTGTTTTGTTAGAATAATCTTAAATATTTTACTTTTTTTTTTGGATTGATCAGGCTTGAAAGCTCCTCTGAAAGTGATTGCAAAATTTTCATTCTGTAACATCCAGTTATAGGACACTGAACTTTACCTGAGGGAAATAGAGGACTCTACAAGTATACAAAATACTTCTAATTTAAATTCATAGACAAGGGGATTAGAAGTAATTAGCTTCTCTTCTCTAGAATTCATTTTGCTTTTATATGAGAAGAAATTGAGACAGTTTATTGACTAACTCTCAGGGTCACAGTTGGCATCTAAACATCCAACCAAGCTAGTAGGAAAAATCATTCAGTGTCTGATGCATCATGACATGGCAATAAGTAACTGAGGGAATAATTATAGAAGGAGTAGAGGAAAAATAATTTCTAATTTAGTATGGCCATTATCTTGATCCATGTGAAAAATGTAACATTTGCATAACAGTCTCAAACATCAAGGAAAAATTCTCAACTTCAATTACTGTTTTGCATGTATTGCACACATATTTCAGAAAAAGGGGTGATTTAATTTGGTGTGAAGAAATAAAAATAGCAAGTGAGAATGGAAAAATAAAAAAGGAAAAAAAGGAAGTAGTCCAATGAATCTGGAAATAAATAAGCTACAATAAAGCAGATAATGGAACAGAATTTGAAGCTTTAGTTTAAAAAACCAGCATGTCAGCAGAGTACAACTTTGACACAGCTTTCACAACCTCAAAATGTGTTTATCAAATGTTTCAGAAATGTCTCTCTGTAAAGGACTTGATGCTTTTTGTCTGTGTTCTATGCACAGCTTAGCTAAGACACACATTTCTCAGTGATTTTAATGGAGTTTCAATGTATAAGCCAAAGATCTCTCATTTAGCAAGGCAATCTTTAAACTCTACTTAGCACGTAAGTGTTTAAAAGGGCAATTTTCAAACCATTAGGTAGAACTCATGATGTTTGAGATCAACTATAAATCATTTGGTTACGAGATGTATTATTCAAATAATTATAGCTACCTAGCTACTATTGTAATGTTAATTGGTTATAGAGAACATTAGCTTTTAAAATTTTATTCTCCAGACACAGAATATGAGTATTTTCTGGTAAACTCTTACTCATTTATATAAGGTGTATTTCTCAGCTGTATTTCTCCCCTGAAGAGGGGAGTAAGAGAACCCAGTATGAGGATTTGAGGCACAAATACCTCAAAGTATGACCTTGTTAGAGATACAAAGCACACACACACAAAAAGAGCAGTACACAGTAGTTTGATCTGAAAATCAATGATTAGCAATGAACCACAAATTAAAAATACTTACCTGCTGCCATAATATAGTCATTGTTGACAAAGACTATCCTATCATGTAACAGCATCTTGCAGGCACTCCTTCCTCTCACAACCAGCCCCATTCTGACTAGCAGGAAAGCCTAAACAACATAATATTTGTTTTCTGATCTTCTTTGAATTTTTATGGTCTCAGAAATAGCCCTTGAAATAAGATCATTTGTGCTAGAGGATGCCAGCTAAAGAGGAGGACACGTGGCAGTGCCCTTCTGACACCATCAGTATTGATGGGGTTCACCTTCTCTATCCAGGAGGAGCACTGTTGAGGGATTTTTCCTATTAGTTTTTAATATTTTTGACCTGTAACTGGCAGAACCTTCAGCTTTATTGAAAGTAATCTTATTGAAGTGGTTAGCTAAGAAATGTTTTGTAAAAGAAAGAAATCATATAAAAATATCTTGACATCCTCTGCCTCCTTTACCATATAGATATAGTGGATCTTGGAAGATAGTTACAGAAATTAAATGATGTTGGAAGATAGTCACAAAAGGCAACAATGCTTTAACAGCACCATGCTCTACTACAGCAATGAAGCAGGTGAAGTTAACATAGAAGAAACTGAAATTGATAAGGCCCATATATATGAAATAATATAAAGAAAAATAACTGTCCCCAACAGATGAGAATCTGTTTAATATGACTGAAGTCAACACAAGATTAGAAAGGAGGAGGAAAATGAAATATTTTACATTATTTATAGGCATATAGATATAGCCCAAATTAGAGAACGTGAGTATCTTGATTAAAAACAGTTTTCAGGAGGCATCTCAGACAAAGTCACCCAAATATCCTAGTTCTTTACTGAAGACTGTAATTGACTAAAGGAAAAACTTACTTTTTTACTTTTTTAATCAGCACCTAAATTAGGTGTCTGAAGTTGAACATCATTCAGATACTCCATTGTCCACAACAAGAGTGAAAGAAGCATGGTGAATTTAAAACATAGATGAGCTACCAAAACTTAAGGCAACCTTTGGATTATATTTCTACCTAAAGTACTGTCTCATTTCCATAAATAAATATCTCTTTTTCTAAGGGGAAAAAAAGTAGCAATGCTATAATTTTTCCCACACATGCTCTGAAACTATTTGTGTTTTATACACCATACTAAAGAACAGAAATTAGCCCCATAAATTTAACCATTCTGTGGTTTTCTATTGTCACTTCTTCTATCAGAGTACTGTATCATCAGAGTTTTTTAAAAAGAGACTGTGATGGTTAAGATGTAAGCATTCATGTTTTGTTGTTATTGCACAAACCATTCCCTACAAGCCCTATGTTATACTCCTAGAATCCCATTTTAATTTTCTACTACCTCAGCTATGTACTTAAACCTATATATTGTGATGGTATATCAATTTTACACAAAACCACAGTTGGTTTTGAATGAAGTTTAGAAGATTTCCACACCCCCAGTTTAACCTATACCTGCACCTCAGCATTTTTTGATAAAGTTGCTAAGCTTATCATGTTTTCAGGAAGCACTAGAAAGACTAATAAAAAAGGGCCTTATTAAAAAAAATTCCCCTCCCACCAAAGCCATCCATCTATTTTAACCAATGAAAACACAGTCAAAATCTGTCAAAGTAGTTGCAGATGCTCAAAGTCTGCACTGGCAGAATTCCAGAAACCTGCAAGGTGTGCTCTAATTATACAAAAAAAACCAAAAAAAAAAAAAAAAAAAAAAAAAAAAAAAAAAAAAAAAAAAAGCATGTTGCAATTGTTGATATTGTCAGCATAAAATGCTTAGCATAAGGTGCATCTCTCAGAATTCAGGCTGGCATCTCTTAGAATTCAGAAGATTAAAAAGTAACCAATCTTGCGTGCTTTGATGAGTACACAAGTAAACTTTTCATTATCCAAATCCAAAGCAAGAAAGACCCATTTAGCCATAAATAAGCTGCTGATCTATCAACTTCAACACCAAATATGAGTGCAGGTCCTGCAACCTTCCAAAACCCCTCTGAAATCCTAAATTCTGTTTTTCCTGCAACAAAGATTAATATCCTTCAGGCTTTGGGATATAAGTACATTTAGATGAATGAGGTCAGCAACCACATTTGTAAGGCAAGCTGCCATAGATTAGTTTCTAAGAGACAACTGGTTTATTCAGGTTAAAAAGTGGTGATTGCCCAGAGCATTGAGTATAAACAAAAGGAAAAAAAATCCATAAGGTATCTCTAGAGTGCAATACTTACTGTATTAATTTTTCAAGTGATTTATTCACTGTACATTCAGTGCAGATGCTATAGAGATTTAATTGAACAGCTTGAAAACACATACCCGATAGCAATGTTCCAGATACTGTTCAGCCACGCTTACCTTTAAAGAAACAATCTTCATTGTGTACAATGGTGATCTTTTGCTTTTTCAGACAGGCAGCTCTGTGCACTTCACAGTGGTTTTCATAGAATTCTCCATCAGACCCACAGACAGGTTTGTAATGTGGCTTGCAGTGCTCCATGCACAGGCACTCAGCTTGGCCAGTCTTCCCATTCACAACGCAGTGTCTGCCCAGACCACAGTACTTGTTTTCACAGGATCCAAAATGGCCATCCTGACCAAGATACCCTTAGAAAAAGGGGAAAAAAAAATCTTTTTTAATAAATACATTTTACTTAGCTGCAGGCAAGATACAAAAAGGACTGATTTGATAAATGAAGTCTATGCCTACTATGTCTTTTGTTACATCCCTGACTAATATTAAACATAGGTCAGCCTGATGTTAAAATCATTCACTCTCTTTATCATGACCTTCATACTTTTAATCATTGTCATAGGCTAACTGTAATTTAGAGCAAGATCTAGTAACAAGAGTTACTCTTCATTAAAAATTCATAGTAAATCATTACTTTTTAAATGTATATTTAAGTTTGTCACCCTAAGATTGCTATACTGTTGCATGCAATAGAACAATGTATTCTCTAGAATTTAGACCATAGGCTGTCTCAAATTGGAAGGGACCCATAAGGATTGAATCTAACTCTGTGGGTCTTGCAGGACTACCTGAATCTAAACCATGCGATTAATAACATCTTCCAGAAGCTCAACAAACCAAAAAAAGACAAAACCTCTGTAGTGGCACTACTGTGAAATTTCCGGAAAGAGCAGGACTGATATATCAAGTGAATGGTGGCTAGAACGAGTCAAATTAACTTCTAGTGGTATTTCAATGATGACAAATGTGACTTGGATAGCAAACAGAGCTTTAAGAATGCTGCAGCAGAAATAGAGGAGTTTCTTCTGGCCACAACCTTCAACTCCTTCTGCTCTTAAAATAAGGTAAAGGATTGTCTACATGAGGCTACCAAAGCCATCTGTCTGCTTCTAGCCCATCTGTGTTCCTGCCACCACGTAAGATAAGCACTGTTGTCAGTAGCAGATCTCTTGGTGAGAAGGGAAGTTCTGTGTACAGTAATATTTCCTTACTATATCCCCAGTTTCCATTTTGACTACCATAGAACTAAATACGGCTTCTTGGCAAGAGAAAGTGTATGATGTGAAAATGAAAGCAGAATTTGCAATTGCAATTACCAATAAATAGGTTTTCTAATAATATAATTGTGTCATAAAATATGTATAAAAATACTAAAATGTCTCCAAATGTGGGAATAGACACTGCCCTTCACAGTTACTTAATCTTATTCTCTCGCTTCATACTCCTAATATCCAGAACAAACACCTGGTATCCTAATTCCTTGCAATACATTCCATATTCTCACATCCTAGCTGAATCCATCCTTGGTTAACCCATATAAAAATAGCAAGAAGAAGCAAATCACAATGCATAATTTGGTAGAAATTTGGTCATATTAGATTCATTTCCCATGGTGAAGTGCTAACATGTCAATACCATAGCTTGATGCAAATTTCTTCAAGCGACTGAGAATTTATGTTATTCCCTTCAGTGGCAGAAATAAAATCTTATCACTTTTTCTTCTAAAGCCTATGGGTCTATTAGACCACCATGCTTTGATTTCTTGCTTTCTCACACAGCACAAATTTTCTAGACAAATATAGTACAGAAAGCACACAACCCTGAAATTTGGCTCTAATGACATGCTTTCACTATATTACTAGATAACAATTTCAGCACAAAGTTGAGAGGACTACATATTCACCTCAGGTGATGTACGGCTGATAGAACTAAGACACAGTGATTTTTATACACATGTAAAGACCAGACTGATGGTGGGTTTACCTGCTCATGCACCAAAATGACTTGAAACAGGAAAGCCCAATTCAACATTAAAATTTTCCCATAAATTTTTGAAAGTATTCCTCTTCATGCTGGTGAATCACCACTATAAATGGGCAACCAACATTCCAACATTACCTGACAGAAATTAATGCAAACCCACTACTTCCTTATACCAAAGCTAAGCTCAAATAAAGCTTTGCAATATCCAAGAGTGCTTTATAGCACGGGTCACGTATTCATGTTACAGAATCTAAGAACTTGTTTGAAGTGATGGAATTGTTACAGTTTGAGGACAAAGTACATAAACCACTATTATTTATGCTTTCTGAATTGAAGATAAAGACCTCAGATCTCCATTTGACAACAGCTCTGAATTATTGAGAGGTGTGTGGTGACTCAAAAATGTACTGTGCTCTACTTAATGAAAATAAAACTCATTTAAAACTTCTCTTGGGACTTCATCTTAGTACTATAATTGAATCTGATGCCTGAATGCAAAACACCTTCTTTCAGATAAGGGAGAATAATTTACATTATACATATTGATATTTATAATACTGGTATTTGTCAACATATGCCAATTATGTACAGCAATAAACAAGCAACTTTTCTGCCCTAATGAAAAACTGTATTTATTATGAAATGTTTTATATACGTCTTCATTTTACACCATTAACTACTCTAAAACAATACATAAATTTGCATACATCACTGCACATCCAACTCATTCAATTGAAGTCTGTGGTAAAATTCCCAATGACCTCATGAGAGGATTCTTTCTCCAGAAACAATCAGTGTTAAGTCATAGCCTTAAGTTTTAGCATGTTTAACAGGCACTGTTCTGTGCTGAGGAGCAGCTATGTAGTGTTTCCAGAGGTTTACATTTAAGAAAAAGCAATTAGAAGTGTACTCTGAAACAGTTCACTGAACTGCGGTTACCAGATTACCAGATCACTCCAGCAAAAAAATAAATAAAACCCATATAATTCCAAAGCAGGTGACAAAAAGCTCACAGCCATAATTTTGAGCTAAACATGCACCCAATTACAAAAATGTAAAAAAATAAATCAAAGAGCTAATGAGAAATACCAAGAAACAGGTTTAGATATAAGTTAAAAAACCAAATGAACAACCAAAACTCAGCTTAAGTAAAACCAACTTTTGCTGCTTTTCACTGCTCAAGTCCAAATTGCAAAAAAATCACTATATTTGGCAAATCCTTCTTTTTTTTTTTTTTTTTTTTTTTTTTTTTTTTTTTTTTTTTTTTTTTTTTTTTTTTTTTTTTCTGTTTCCAAAATAGGTACTTCCATAATTTTAATCTTGGATAGAACTGCTGTTAATCTACAGGAGCCTTGCCATTAACAAAAGAGAAACTATGTTTTAAACCAATATGGGCTGAGACATGCAGCCCATTCAAGAATGCCTATTTCAGTCACCAATTGACACTATTATTTTTCATTCCCGGATTTATTATTATTGGAGATATACTTTTGATACCTTGATAATGGGATGAGGTTTTTCAGTTTGATGGGGTTTTTCAGTGGATTTTTCTGGTTGTTTGGTTATGTTTCTTGAATGTCAGTGTAGCTAGCTCTCCTGGGATAAAATTGCTTATGGTGCAGCACCCATTCAGAAGACCATCATCACCACGAACACCAAGTTTTTCAAAAGGCTGTTGTTCTATCTAGGCACTTAGCCTTAGAAACTGAATTAGTCTGAGCAAAACTTAGGATGCCACATTTAGATATAATTCAGTAATTTAGTTGAGAAAGTAAGCAGTACAGCATATTCAATATTAAGAGACTGAAAGCCAATAAAATGGAATTACAAATAATCTAGTCATGACAGCAAATATTTTTCCAGCAATTCTTATTGCTTATGTGATGATAGACAAGTCTACATTTGCCAAATGCCACAACACAAAAACAGAAAAGCATGTACCCATATGAGTTATGTACTCCGAATTTTCAGCTAAAAAAGTATTATATTTACACATTTTGAGAGGATCTACAGTACTACAGGAAACAAAACATACTTTGTTCTATCTGGAAGTAAGTCAGGAAATATTCAAATTATCATAGCCTTAAGTTGAAAAAAGAAAAAAAATCCCACTTTCAGAACTATCACTAAAAATGTGTTACAATCGAAACAGTCAAAGCAGTCACATGGATTTTTCCAATTCTCTGGAAATTTAACTCTAAACAGATACCAAATGGGAGGGCAGATTTTTTTTTTTTTTTTTTTTTTTTTTTTTT
>VZUI01035495.1:0-14741 GCA_013401135.1 Cettia cetti | reverse complement strand
TGGGATGATGGAATTTTATCAGCCATGCAGTGAGCCTCGATGGCCCATGGACAGCAGATATCCCCTGGAGGGAGGATGGGTGGTGGAAGAGATAAGAACACGGCCCCACCTGGTTTAACAGCTGGGCCATTGACAGAACACACCCACCCCCTCCCCCTGGAGTTATGAGGATGGGTCATGGAAGAGATAAAGAAAGAAACAGATTTCCACAGGTTTCAACAGATGGCAATAGAATACATCTTGCACTGAACCGAAGGCACAGCATTTTCACATCCTGCCACGCCACTACACATTGGTAAATACTGTACTTTTTCTGCTTTTCACAACAGCGGCAATGAGCAAAAATTAGGCCTTCCTATATATCTATTTTCATTAAAAAATTGCATCCATTACTCTTTTTATTCTGTTTGTGCTGCAGATAGAATAAGTACTTGTGGTAAGCTATCAGAAGTCTAGATTCAAGTCTCAAAGATGGAAAGAGTGTTGTGCAATGTGAGATACGGGTAATTGGTTCACATAATTTGGTGTATGAGTGGCTATTTTAGAGACAGATTTTGTAAGTTTCTATTTGAGCTCTCTCTCAAAATACACAGTATATATGGACTTTATAGCAACAGAGTATTCTGGTAATATTTTGTCTATAGTATACACCAGGGAGTCAAAAAATACCTGTATTTGTTTGAAAAGAAGCTGGATATTTTTGAACACATTCGAATTGGATTTTTTTTTTAAGCTTGGTAATGTTTTGAGTTCCTTTTAGACCTGTTTCTTTTTGCCCTGTTTGCTCTTATCAGGACTTTGTCACCCAGCTGCTGAAATGTAATGCTAACACCTTTATAGGCTATGGATCCCATTTAGAAACCCCTTTTCAGTTACAGAAAAGGACAGAACCATCAGGAGAAGAATTGCACACATTTAAAGAACATACCACAGGGACAAAAAACCCCCAACACTCTGTGCCCTTAATTAATTCTTTCTCAGCCTTATAATATATTATAATCTGTAAGTCTGATACCTTCTTGTGACAGAGAATGGTTTAGGGTCTACTTGCCCTCTCTGCATGCAGCCAGTTCTATTTTCTTTCATGTATCTGATAGCATTTATATTTTATGCAGTTAAAATGAAAATTTACAGTTGGCTCAAGGTAAAATTGTACAGTCAAGTTTTGAATCTGTTCAAGGACAGAGGCCCCACGGGGGGGTGTAGGTGTGCAAATGTATGTGAGGTTCACAGCAGCACTTTCATGGCACCATTGCTGCGCCAGTGTGATTATGATGTGAACTAATTAGCATGATGTCACCGTGTGTCCCCAAGTTTGAAGCTGCTGTTTTGAGTGTTGACAGATCCCTTTCCTAGTCCAAGTCCATCTGCTTCTGCTGGAATACATTTTAAGACGGCAACTATCTACAATGCCTCTGAAATACATTTGTTTCTAGAAAATGGAATCATGTTGGTGCATGTTACTTCTTATATGGTGCCCCCAGCAGCAAGTCTCTTACTTGCTTTGTACTGTAGCTGACTCTTCTCATCCAATTCACTTCAACTTTTTGGCCATCCACTAATACAGGGTTGTTTATGCTCCAATCTGAGCAAATTTCAAGATACACATTTACTGTGTAAAGTGCTTAATTTCGTGTGAACAGTCTAGTAGGAATCAATCTAGAGATACACTTGATACTTTCTTTTGAGCATAGATCTCTTCACATAGCATATATGCTGAAACTTGATATTGCATGAGAGCGTATGCAGTGAGACTTTCATGCTTATTAGGACTGCATATTTCATGGAGGAATTTTCATAGTCAATATGCAAAATTCAATCATAGCTAATTGTGCTGTCACATGTGCTTTTACCATTACATTGATTTTTAAAAAGCTGGTAGTTATGTTTTCTGTTACACAACCCCTTTTATCTAGTTCCTGTGTTTAATGAATTTGAGATACACAAGCATTTAGGAATGTTATATTTAGTTTGCAATTGGTTGCCTGACAACATAGATCAATCTTATCCTTCCCCGCCAGAGATATGGGAATGTTCTTGCTGGTCTTAGGAATACTTATGCACTTACACTGAGAAGAGGGATCTGTCAGCAGCATATTACAGGTTTCCATCTGGTATTTTCAGGTACCTTGTTAAGGTGTACTTATTACTTTATTAATAAAAATGAGGACTTTGAAATGAGCATTCAAATGTTGGGGAACAGCAGGTTTACACCTGTGCTTGTCATTACAGAACAAGGAGGGAGCCCTGTAGAAAATAAGTCTACAGTTGTACAAGTGAAGGCTATTAAAACTTGGGACTATATAAAGAGAGAGAACTGACCTTATTCAGGGAAGTTCTGGCCTGCTGTTCCTTAATTTGAAAGCTTGATCTAGCTTGATTTTGATATTAATTCAGTCTCTCAGCAACTTACTGCTCTTCATTCACACACACACAAAAACCAAAAAGGTGAAAAATGCTGTCCTCTGTAAAGTATTGTGAAGCCCTGCCCCATCAAGGACATTCAGACCTCGTGCCTTCAGCAAGCAGTGGAGGTCTTTGCCAGGGAGCACTGTAAGGGATGTACAGGCTCATGTATTTGGTGGCAGTTGCCTGGAGGGAATGGTCCAGGGGCCAAGAGCATATGGAAGAGGGGCAGAGCCTCCCCCAGGAGCACTCCCAGCTCCCAGGATTGCCGTGGATGCAGATGCAGAGCTCAGGCAATTCCAGGCCCAGAACCTCAGCCTCAGTAACACTGGCTCTTATTTCAGCTCTCACAATGTTTGTGAGGTGGACAAAACCCAGCTCTCCTGCTGAAGGTCTGTTCTTTCCTGCCTTGCAAAGGCTTCCTGTAAATAATGGCTTTCCATTCATCAGGAAAGGCTGTTCAGGAAGTGGTAATAATGATCAGTTTTCTGGCAAAAAAGAAAAAAAAAAAAAGCTTTTGTTAAGTTTGTGGGGAGGCACAGCTTTTGGTGGATGGTGAAGTGATGAACAAGATGGTGTTTTACAGCTGACACATGAAAGAATTAAAAATAATTATGAAATATGGAATTCCTTTTATAAAATACTATTCCAGATGAATTTCTCTTTACCTAAATTGAAATTTCTGTGTTTTTCCTCACCCCTTAAAGTGTATGAGGGAAGGAAAGGTTTTAATACCCCTCTGAAAAAAAACCCCAGAACTAGAACTGAGCTTTCAATTATCTTCATGTAATGTTTTTCTGCCATTGAGAAAACATGGCAAACCTTTTTGTTAAGAAAAATAAAAAAGGGGGTTTTTTTGTTTAAATCAAAATCCTCAGTGGTAACATCTATATTGAGAACTTTGCCAGCTTTATTAAGAATTCTGATTATATTGTGTTGTTGACTTCTCACTCTAACATATGTAATAGGAGGGTATCTTCCTTTACAGTGCTCCCAGTCTGTGGGAGAATGGATTGTAAAAGAATAGAGATAGTGCTGCAGGCAATCTCAGCCCTGATAAGGTGCAGCTGTGTCAGACTGGTGACCATCCTTAAAGGAAAAGGAGCAGGGAATGCTGATCTGTATTGACCAATCACTAAGGAGTAAAAGGGCACACAGGTGTTGTGCATAAGGGAAAGGGGTATAAAAGGTTGTACTGGGGACTAATAAAGCACTGATGCTTGAAGCCATTCATGGTGTCAGTTGTGTGTCCCCTGTGACCAGTCTGCTGCTTATTCATACCCAGAGGTTGTGCTGGCTTTGATGCTTCCAGGAATTGTATCACCCAGGATCTCCTGTTTCCTGGTAATTCAAAGTCTGAACGTTGAGAGTGGACGCTGGCTTATTTCAGCACATCTAGAGCTTTAGAAAAACTGTTTCTTAAATCTGTCTCATTTTGATAATTGCTTTTTAAAATTGTAATATTGTAAAAATCTCTGGTTTTGGTAAAGATTCTCTGCCAAGGGACCCATTTAGTAGAGCAGTTGAAGGATAAATACATTAGGAGAGTTTTCAATGAGTAGCTTATTGTAGAAATTGATACTTTCCTTGGGATTTGAACTCTCTGTTGGTAAAAGTTTTAATCCCAGACTTTTAAAATGCCTTCCAAAATTATTACCATTTGGATGTGCTGTGACAAAGTTCATAGTCACAAACATGGAGCAGCATCAACTTTTTCTTCAGGACTTCTATGGAGATTGGATTACAGGCTCAGGAGCATTTTCTCAAACACAGAGATCATCTGGTTTCTGTGTGGCTGGCAGAGACACTAAAGAGATTGGCCTGTTGTGCACATACAGAGTGTTTTCTCTTTAATAGCTTTCTCTTTAATAG
This sequence comes from Cettia cetti, assembly GCA_013401135.1. Taxonomy (NCBI): domain Eukaryota; kingdom Metazoa; phylum Chordata; class Aves; order Passeriformes; family Sylviidae; genus Cettia; species Cettia cetti. The sequence continues at coordinate 10,463 of VZUI01035495.1, read as the reverse complement.
TTTTCTCTTTAAAGTGCTTTTCCCCTAGTGCTAAGTATTATTGAAACTAATGAAAAGGTGTTTAGTTATGAGTAGTAGCAATAGCAATAACTTGTAGATCTGATTGTGATATCCATTCCTTATAAGTATAGCAGGGGAAATTTGTGTGTGTGGATTTCTCAGGTGCTGAATCTTTACAGAAATGTGAGATAAGTATTTGTGTAATGGAAGTAATGTTTCTCTTGAAAATGTTATTGTTCATATGCTGCTTGATGTCACAGCTAGCCTTTATCTAGATAAGACAAATTTGGTCATAACAAATCCAATTTGGCTAACCTAGCTTGTTCTAGAAACAAGTCCCTAGGTGAACTATGGATTTCATACAGAGACTTGAGCCAATCATGCTCAGTCCAGAGAGCAGACATATAATTGGTCTGGGAGCTGGGCAGGGCTAAGACTCAGACCAATCAGTTGGATAAGCCCAAGAGTTTTAAACTACTACATAAGAAAGATCCAAACAATAAAACTTGAAGCTTGAAGACTTTGCAGCAGATTTGGATGGCAGCAAGTTCCAAAATGCCGAAACTAGAGAATATCATGGAGGCCACTTTGTTCTCTGCAGCTCTAGGCTTCAGCTTCATGGTGTGCAATGTTAAATACTGAACTGATTTTATTAAAAGCAATGCAAGTCCATCTTACTTACCCAGTGGTTGTATGGTGAGTAGATAAAAAGGTACCTGAGTGACTCTCAGTAAGTGCAGAAATGAACTGTAGATATACATCTAATATTCCAGGTAGTACTTTGGACCTGTAAGGATGACTAGAAACAGACAAAATGATCTTTTCAGGAGACTGGATTCTTCCCTTTCAGGTGCATATTGAATACCCCAGAGGAATAGCTATTCTTTAATGCAAAAAAATGGTAAACCCTGAAAGGGGAAAGTGATAATGCTAATTGCATGTTTGATCATGATTGAAGTTGGGTGAGCAGCAAAGTTGGCCTAAGATTCTGTGTATGGACTGATTTTTAGAAGAATGTGTATATATATATATATATATATGCACATGTACAATATACATGTCATGGTTGAATATAGTTGTATCTATGGAAACATGCATGAGTTACTCTATAGGTGTGAGCTGTGGGTTTTTTTATGTCAGGGCTCAGTTAAGAATCTGAATATCGTTGCAGGACCTGACGTTGCAGGACTCCAGTCATAAACAATAGCACCTATACCTTTGTGCTAACCTAGTCTGATGAAAATTATTCTTTCCAAGAGAAACTTGTTTAGCTTGTCTAGTAAAAATTGGATGGACCTCTCTTCTCTGCTCTATATAAGACCTCTGGGAAAGATTAAATTTGAAATCTAAAAAACAAGTAACTTCTCAGTAATAAAACACAGTCTGTAAAATGTCTTCATTTATTGTTACCAATTGTTATTGTAGTACCAAAACCTGTTGTTTACACTGGTCTATTTTTAGGAAAAGGGAATTGATAATAAACCCTAATGTCAGTAGCTTCTGTGAGGCCCAGGAGAAGACTTTGTTTATTCTGTCCCTTTCACTGGCAGCTCCTGCAGGGAATGCTGTTGTCTCCAAATGGAAAGTGTCCTGAGCTCATAGACAGTTTTCCTCCTACCTCTTCTTAGGAGGAGGATTTGACAGAGAGGAAATAGTAATTTCAAAAGAACATGGAACATTTACGTGTTCTACATCCTCTTTTGGATCTTCAGAGATTTGACATCCTAGGAAATAATTTGATCCCACCGTAGATTTAGAGGACGATTAAAAAACATAATAAAACCAAGACCCTTCTCCACACAATACTGAGCATGTTTGTGAATGCAAGAAACAGGTTTGTAGGGCCATGTGTCCAGTTTTTCCTTGCTGCTGTGCACTAATCTGAAAATAGGGAGCCTCAAGAGGGAGTTGGCCTCTGAGCAGCTGACTCTGCTCACCCTGTCTCAATCATGAGTTGGGAAGAGCTTGGTACTGCTGTCAGTGCCACTGAGAACACATTCATGCTCAAAGATTGGTGTGAAAGGTTTAAGGAAAATAGCAGAACCTTGGGGATATGGAAAGAAATTATCTATGTATTTCCCTTTACTAGCTTCAGGTTTCAGCAGGAAATATTGGTCTTTATTCAAGGCCAGAGTGAGCCCTGACCTAGAAACAGTCACAGACAGAAGGTTGAAATGAGGGCAAGAGAATGGCTAGAAGAGGCAAAGCTTGGGCATGGCAGAGTAGTATTATAGGGCATTGCTAAAAAGGAGTTTAATCTGTTTCTGTGACTCCAGAGATTGTCACCAGCCATTTCTGCTGTGTGCTCTGTCTGCATGAGCTAATTGAAGAGAGGTGGACCTGCAAAAGAAAGCTGTGAGTTCCCTCTTGAAGGCCATTAGCAGTGAAGAACAGTTTCGGATAAGGAAGGCAATTAATTTGACATCTGTCATGACCTTATTTTCTACTTTAGCATGCAGTGTTCAAGAAAAGGAGAAGGTTTGCTAGAAGAGCTTGAGGAGGGCTGTTTATAGGCTTCTCAAGTTTGCAGCCACACATCATTTTTAAATCCATCAGTGAGATGACATTCTGTACAGTGCAGCTGTCCCTGAACAGTAACAATTTTAACCTGTCTTTTCTAAAAAATATACCTGCTCAAGCAGATCGCTTGGATAGCTAATGTCACATTTGGTCAGGAATCTGGTGAGCAAAGGCTGGAAGAAATACTGAGTACTGATGAATAGTGTGCTGTGCAGCCTTTGGTACCTCACATAATGCTTTTCTGTACAATGTAAAGTATAAGCAAGAATTCTGTAAAATTTCCAGTAAGAAGGTCTTCAAAAGTTTACAGTCACTGTCCAGTACATTATTTAGGCAAAAGAATACCTTGCTCTTTAAACTTTCAAATAATGTCCTTCACAGAAAGTGACAGATGTAATAACAAAGTCAATTTGTTGTAACTCAAGACTGAGTTAGCTGGTTTCATGGTGCTCATAAATAAACCATGCCAAAAGTATCTCACATAAGCTTTAAAATTTGGTCTTGAAGAGAAAATCTGGTTTGCAACAACTAAGCTAGTTCATACTCTGTAGGAACAGGTGGGGGTTTAGGGCAAAGGTTCAAATACATGGATATCTACTTTTTCTTTAACGCAGCTTTGCACAGCCCAAGGAACCAGTACCTGGTTATAATGCATTCAGTCAAAGTACTTTTTTCTTAATTAAAAATCCCACGTGCTTTGTAGGTGCAGGTTTTAATTGTGTGTGTGTTGTTTTTGGTTTTGGGTGGTTTTTTTTTTCCTTTCAGTTACACAGAACTTAGAGGCTACTTCTATAAGAACTACTCTATAAGAAGTGACTTCTTTTTGTTTAAAATAAAAAATCATAATGCCATTAATGATGGCCAAAAGCTTGTACACAGCTGCATTCTGGGCCTAGACTCCAATGACAAAAGAAAATCCCCATCTCTTCCTTCTTAGTTGTTTTTTGAGGTTTTTTTTTTTTTTTCCTTTTGTGTGGGATGGACAGATGGGCTCCAGTGGAAATGAAGGGGTGACATCACTTGTGGCCAGCCTGGGTCAGATTTGGACTGACAAGCCCTGGGCTGCAGAGCTGCTGAATGTCCCAGTGAGGCAGGCAGCCCTCAGGGTGCTGGTCAGAAGTGCTGATATTCTCTGATTTCCTGCCATTTGCTATTTCACTGCACAATCATTGATATATTTGAGATTTTTTTAAATATAGGATTAACATGTTCAGATAAACTGAAAGATGGGGGGTTCCGATACATTGTTAAGAGGTTGTTAAATGGTTTATGGTGATTGTGAGTTTACTCTTCGTTAGTTGCTTTTGTCAAGATAGCTTAGGATTATTTTGAAGATGTTATGCCTTGACATTAATATGCTGAACACATAGAGGATTTTTTTATATCAGCAGTAGAAATGTTAAATATGGCATGTCAGTATTGGTTGCTATTAAAAGAACTGTCTATATTAAATGAAGCACTACACTTTCTGGTTGGCAATGGTAATGAAGAAAGAATCCTATAGTGTTCTGAGTTGGAAGGGACCCAAAAAGATCATCAAAGTCCAGTTCCTGACCCTGCACAGGACAACCCCCAGGAACCCCAGCATGTCCCTGAGAGGATTGTCCAAACACTTCTTGAGCTCTGTCAGGCTGGTACTGAAACCACTGCCTTGGGGAGCCTGTTCTAGTGCCCAACCACCCTCTAGGTAAAAAACTTTTTTCTAATACCCAGCCTAAACCTCTGTGACAAAAACCAAAACTGTTAGTGCAGCAGCTAAGTATTTGTAATGTTTGTGTGTCTCCTGCTGTTCCTGTAGACCACCTTGCAGCACACTGCATCGTGGATCACGGCTCTGATGAAAGTATTGGGTCACTTTGCTGCTTTAAACATGGCCAGGAACTGATCAGCTGAGGGAGCCTTGAGGTCACAGGTGGCACTGAGACCTGCTGTGAGAGGAAGGGAGAGTGTCCCACGAGACAAGCGTCACTGCTGCCAGAAAATGGAGCTCCATCTGCCAATGTGTGAGCTGGCAGAATGAGATTGGATGTAGCAGAGGGAGTGAGTGAGTTAGTGTTGTGCAGTGAGTGAGTTAGTGTTGTGCAGTGAGTGAGTTAGTGTTGTGCAGTGAGTGAGTTAGTTTGTGTGAGGGGTGCTGACCTGCTCAGAGCAGGAAGGAGCGTGAATTCCCTGGGAGTGCATCTGAGGTCCTGTGTGTGGCTGTGGTACTTGGCTGCTTGGCTTTTGAGCTCCATTTGTTTTCTAGAAGCAAGAGGCCAACAAACGCAAAACTCAGTATTGTCAAAAGTTATTTCTCTTTGGTAAAATGAGCAGCTACATCAGTTGCCCTGCACAGCCAAAGTGGCCAAGCTCCCATGATGATAAGGAAAGTGCATTCTGACTTCAGTTGACTTTGAACTTCATTTCCCATTTTGCTTGGGCAAAATCATGCTCATAAAAGTATCCTCTAAAGTTCTTTCAACTTTGAATGAACTCGTTGATGCTGGGGTAGCAATAGACTTGAACTGATAGATGTAATAAATGTTATTGCCTGTAGAAAATATATCTTTTGCCTGAGATGCTGTTGCATGGTGGTAACTCATTTGATTTCTCAGCCCTTGTCTTCATCCTTTGTGCCTGTTCACCAGATTCATTTGCTTGTTCTTTATGGGCAGTTTTGATTGGCAGTTTATACGCCAGTGTAATTTAAGAACTCAATAAAAGTGCTTTTTACACAAATAATATTCTATAAAAGAGGCACATTTCTTCAGGGTAATTCCTCAGATTCTTAATGAGCCACGTAGATCCTGTGTTAGATCATGGCTCCTTGTAAAGGGTTTATAACTGTGCTCAGATACTTTGTTTGGTGTGTAATCAGCTTTAATAACGGCTGTGTAACCATTCAGGGATGACAAGAAATCCTATGGAAGGAACTAGAAGGGCCTATAGAAACTTAATTAGAGTATATAAACATTTCTCTAAATACCTATAAACACATAAAAATCTGAATTGCTTTATAACTCTTTCCCGTCATAGCTGAGATAGTGGAAGATTGTGTTTAACCTGAGGGCTTTTCCCATGAGCAGCTCTGCAGGACCCTGAGCTGCTGCCCCACGTGTGGCTGAGGATTTGTGCCTCTGTGGCCCATCACTCACTCTGTGTCTCTGGGCAGGGGATGCCAGGGATGAATCAAGCACACAGACACCCCTGTGGCAGCCCTGCTGTCCTTGAGGGACATGGGTGTGTGTATGGGTGGTTCAAAGAGGAGTCAGTCTCAGATCACTCACAGAAAATGTTCTTGAAATAATTGACTTCCTTTAAAATTTAGGTTTTTAAAAAAATACTGGGTTGCTGTTTCTTTTCTACTCTTCAATAATTTTTATATTTCAGTGGGATGTCATAATGTTTTCTGTGGTATTGTATTAATTCCTTAAGGTTATGCCATCAACATACACAATATAAACAGGAGTGTGTCCAGCTGAGGTTTTCTGAAGTTTTCTGTTGAAAAATTAATGTTCAAGTGCTTATAACTTTGCCAGTTTAGTAACTTAGGCTCAAGGTAAATGCTAGTATTTAGTGTGCCTAATGTGTTGTTTTGTTTTTTAATTCATTATAGATTTGGAGATTGGGAAAATGAAAAAAAAATAATCTAAAGTGGTTGAAATGTCTGGGAATGATAAATGGCAAAAATGCAGTTTTTTCTCCTCTCCTTTAAGACTTCCTTGGTTTAATTTGAGATGCTAAGGTATGTTGCTAATCTGGAGTGGGGACATGAAGTCTGTAAAAGAGGAACTTTATCTGCAGACTTGTGTTTTTTGTGTAAATTTGTAAATCCAGTCACAGGTGACCAAAATGTAAACCTCCAGTTTCATAGACAGACTACTGCCAGGGTGTGATGGTAAATGCTCTGAAGCTGCTCTCAATGTGATCCCTTCCATCTGCAGTTCCTGCTGAGCAGGCTCTGGAAGTGCTGGATTGAATCCATAGTGAGGGATTTCTGCACCAGCTTGTGCTGCATTCAGTGCCTGGGACAGTGTGTGGTGACTGAAAGGGGCCCTTGCAAACCACTCAGGGAATTAGAGAAAATTAAAGGCTATTCTGAAAGTGCTGGATTTTATCCTTTCTGATCCTGCAGGACTTCTGACTGTCTCTGGACAAGGCACAGAGCAGGAGCTTTGCAGGTGGCTGTGGTTTGCCTGGCTGTGCCTTGCAGGACTGCTGAGTGCTGGCTGTGACTTAAAAAATGAAAGAAAACGAAAATCCAGATGAAAAACTGAAATGCCAAGTCCACTGACAAAGTCTCACTCTTGGTTATGACTTGGGGTCTGCCAAAACAGATGCCAGAGCTGTCTGGTTCAGTTTTCATGTGTGTGAAATAATGTCAGTCTCGTTCATACAATGTTGTAAAAGGGAATGAAGTCTTTAGTGATGAGTCTGTAGGGAAGCTGACTTTTCTATCCATTGCAAGGTGGAAAGCATGCACTGTGTGTGACCATGCAGGACAAGCACCAAGTGCTAATGTTGTCTGTGCAGTGTTTTGCAGCACTTGCTTGTTTAAATATTTAATTCTGTGTTTCAGTTTCTGATACCTGTTGTTTTTTAGATTACTTTGAGGTAGCCTGTGAATATGTGGCAGAGAAAAGTTCTGTCTGTCCAAGGTGCAGGGTATGAGTTGACATCAGGGGTTGAGGGAGCAGTGCTTGCTCAGTGATGACAGAAGCTGGGTTGCTCCCTGGCAAAGAGGAGAATAAAATGTGACCCAGCTTTGCAGCTGCCCTCCAAGAAATAAACAGAGCTGGAATGTCCTTCTCAGGACTGGCAGAAGGGCTGGCACCCACGAGCCCAGTCTTGGGAGTGTCAGATTGTGCCACAGGAAAAATCTTTCCATGGACAGTGGCACCCTGGGCAAGTCACCCAAAGGGCTCTCCAGTCTCAAATGTTTTATAAGGGTTATTCTTTTCTGCCTCATGGTGGGAACTGAGGATACTGAAAATCTCTTTCAGAAGCAGCTCTTTTACGCCCAGTTCTCAGGGATTCTTTTGCTTCCTAGACAAGGGTTAGGAAAGAAAATGAGGCAAGAGTTTATAGAAATGGGTATGATAATTGGGGGAGGAGGGGAATACTGGAGTTTGTCATAATTTACGAATGCAGCAGGTTTACTTCTATTAGTGTCAGGTTTTATTAACAACCCTTTCACTCTCCTTGTATTCCTTCTATTTTCCAGGAGCAAGAACGTGCTGTGTCTTCTCTGTGGCTCTTTTTTCACTAAAGGGCCTTCCTGGTTTTAAGGCAGAAATGTCATGAAGAGGTAGGTACAAGTGAAGAGATTATTCCTCACTGTTTCATTTGCTGACAAATGTAGAACAGAACACAGTTCTGTTCACAGTTACCAAGGACAGAAAACTGAATTGCCTGTAGGCATTCACTTCATTGTAAATTTATGGTGTGACTGTAATATTTGCATTAATCCCATCAGCACAAAGCATACATAAATGCATTCAGAATTATTTTGTCTTGCTCATACAATTTACATTAAGATCCATATGCAGAATTGTATTTTCACAGCAAGTTTTTACACATAACATTAAATTTTTTTCTCCTTTTCTCCCATTAGTATGTTGCATGTTTTTAAGTCTAGCTGGGCTCAGTGCCAGCAAGGAACTACAAGGATCTATGGCAACTGCCACATTTGCACTTTTCATTTACAAATCAGTAACTAAACTCTCATTAAATATTCTTAACCAGCCTGTTCAACATATGCTTGCTTGGATATTAGTACTTATAAGTTGAAACAAATTAGATCAATAGCTAAATTTGCTTCCTAATAGCCAAAGATATTTGAGAAATAATAGGTTTTGGAATGTAGAAGAGGCAATGCCTCCTTTCTGCTTCATTCTTTTAAAAATGAGACATTCAGCTCTGCTCAGCAAAGTAAAAAGGTGGGAATTTGAACTCCCTCTCCACATTTTACTTCTCTGGAGAGACTGGCATAGGAGGAGCTTTCAAATGAGGCTAGTAAACATCCACTAACTAATGTGGCTCACAAATTAGGTTTTGTTTTGAGATATATTTTCTTCTATTTCGTTCATGTTTCTGCCTTTTAGACATCCATTAAATACAATCCAATTTCTTTTTAACACTGAGAGTCCTGCTTATGGAGAAGCATTTTCATCTTTGACTTCTAGCGCTGACACTAATTGCAGGAAGAACCACTTAACTAAAGAATGTGCAAAATCATGGATGTTAGCTAATGTTATATCCTTGAAAAGGTTGTTGCCTCTGCTTAAATAACTATTTCATGCACTTGCAAAGATTGTTAATGATGAGCTTTTAGTTAATTTCATTTTGTTATCAAAATCACAGTGGCAAGTGCATATTGTGATGGTTTCAGGTTTGTGCTGCTTCATATGAGAGGCAACAGCAGCTCATCCAAAATGGATCAGAGACCCCTCTGTATGGTGAGAGCTGTTTCTCCACGGGCTGTTGGGAGCATCTGGTGGTGCTCCCACCATTCACCTGACTGGGCGCTGGGGTTCTGCTCGTGGCCTCTCTCTGGCTGCGATGCTGAACTCACTTTGTCTTTGCCTTTGCTTCCAAATCTCTAAAATGGGTTTCATATTTATGCATTTTGACAATATTCCACACAGATTTATTTTTATACTGGTAAAAACCAGTATTTCCACAAGTGGAGGTTGTTAGCAAGCAACAGCTTGGGCTTTTTGAAGAGTTTATGGTTTTTACTTGCATCTTTATCCCACTAAGGAAGGTTAAAATCTGACAAAGCCTCTCCATATTTCTGGAGCAAAATCCTTCAGGAAAAGAGCCCTTACTTTTTGCCATGTAACCCAGGACCCTGACAAGTCTTTCATTTTTTCAGTAGTCTTGCCCCACCCCACATCTTGTTTTTGACTTTCTAAGATAAGAAAACCTTTTTCCCTGGAGAGACCTGGACACATAACTGTCTTAATTCAAAGCCAGAAAAATCAGTTGGGAAGCATGTGTTGGTAACAGATCCTACTGCAGGGAAATAGCTCTTTGTGTTAACTGGATGACAGCTGGGAAGCATAACTGAAAATATAATATACAACAGCCTCTAATACCTAAAATGAAGGAGTAGCTAAATCCCTTATTTTAAGGAAAAAAGTCCAGGCATGCTTGTTAAGTGTGACTCTCCAGACACTGACATGCGAGTGTGCACGAACCAGTGGAAGCATTTGGCCCCAAGTAAGAGACTTCTCCAAATCATTGGAATTTAGAAAATAATTTTGATGCTTTTATTTTTGCTCAGGGCACAAACTGAACTGCAAAAAAGAGCAAGTATTTTCCTTTTGGCTTGGCACTGGAAGCAGGTTTTTCTGTTCTGCTGCTCTGACCCAGGCTTGCCTGGCATGTTCAGTGTGTGACCTGCATACTGGGCTGCAGAAAACTGATCAGGGCTGAGCAGGTGGGCAGGAACAAAGCACCACACAGGAAAACGCTGAAAGCGTGTTTGAGACCACTGGAACTGCAGGAGGGGTTTATTTGTTTTATCAGCACACGGGTGGTGAGAGGAAGGGAGAAAGTAGAGAGCAAAGCTCCAGAGCAGCAGTGCAGGCAATACCTGCCCTTCTCTGTGCTGAAATAGATTTACTTGCATTTTCTGCAGGTAAAAGGTAGATTTCAATGTTTATTTTCCTTCTGTAGGTGAGCTATTACCAATTATCACCAAATAAACTGAAATAGATGAAGAATTAATTCTTATTTTTAGAATGGACAGGTTTGCTTGTTTAATGATTATGAGTTGGGGGTTGGGTTTTCTTTCCTTGTTACCTGTGGAATCTTTTCCCATTGAGTTGCTCAGAAGCACTGATGGCTGGGTGCTTGAGAGTCGGGGAGGGAGAACTCTCACTCTCTCTCAGCCTTCGGCAGAGCTCAGCGAGGCCGCTCCTGGGCGAAGGGAACTCACGGCCGTGCCAGAGCCCGGC